>PITA01003072.1:0-146353 GCA_004023965.1 Spilogale gracilis | reverse complement strand
CGGGATCATGACCTGAGCCGAAGGCAGTGGCTTAACCAACTGAGCCACCCAGGCGCCGCCGATATGGTGTTTTTTAAGCAGGTCTTACAAACAAGAAAGCAATTGAAAGGCTTAGACGAGTTGTATACAAAGTTTTAGCTACATAATTAATACAATGACCAAAAGTTAGTCTGTTTGGCATCAAGGAGGAAAATAACTTCTTTTGCAAAGGTAAAAGCATTTGCTCAAGCCTGTTTTCCTATGACTGGGTACAGAATTCTTTATTATGGATCTTTTGTGTGTGTGGCAATGTCCTTGTTAGTATAGTTTTACCTTTTATATTAAGCCCTTTATTTAACCATTTAAAAACCCTGACAATTTCCTCCATAGAGTTTCAGGATATCTAAGATTAAACTGTCTTTAATGATGGAAAGTAGAAACAAAAGTATTTACTTGAATAAGTAAAGTAAGAAGAAATAGTGTCAAAGAATTTATGGTAGTTAAACAGACAAGGAACAATGGAAACAAATATTTTTTGGTGTCAGTGATTGCAACTTTGCAGAGCTCTTTCATTTTGAGGGAGGATTATTGCTCTCCATGCCTTAGATGAGCACTTGCTCAGGTGCACATCCCAGGGACATAAAGGACATATTGCCCCAGCGCACAGGGTACGCATCTTTCCAGATTCTTGGTGGGGAAAGCCTGGAGGGACTTTCATCCACCAAAGTTTTCTGGTGGCTTGCGGCATGGTGGGAGAGGCGGATCACGCTGTCCCCAACATCTATCCTCTTATTAATGTGTTCTATCATACTAATTTGATTTGCAAATGTTGAACCACCCTTGCATCCCAGGGATAAATCCCACCTGGTTGTGGAGGATAATGCTTTTAATGTACTGTTGGAGCCTATTAACTAGGACCTTGTTGACAATTTGACATCCATTTAAATCAGGGATATTGGTCTGAAATTCTCCTTTTTGATGGGGTCTTTCTTTGCCTGGTTTTGGGATCAAGGTAATGCTGGCCTTATAGAAAGAGTCTGAAAGTTTTTGTTCTGTTTCTATTTTTTGAAACAGGTTCAGGAGAATAGTTATTATTTCTTCTTTGAATATTTGGTAGAATTCCCCAGGGAATCCATCTGGTCCTGGACTCCTGTTTTTTGGGAGGTTTTTTGATCCCTGATTCAATCTTGTTACTGATTATTGGTCTATTTAGGTCCCATTTCAGTCTTGGTACTTTATAGGTTTCCAGGAATGCACCCATTTCTTCTAGGTTGCTTAATTTATTGGCATATAGCTGTTGATAATAATTTCTGATAATTGTTTCTATTTCCTTGGTATTAGTAATGATCTCTCCCCTTTCATTCATTATTTTATCAATTTGGGTCCTTTTTCTTTTCTTTTGGATAAGTCTGGTCAGTGGACTGTCAATCTTATTAATTCTTTCAAAGAACCAGCTTCTCGTTTCATCGATCTGCTCTATTGTATTTAGGTTTCTAATTTATTGATCTCTGCTCTAATCTTAATTATTTCCCTTCTCCGTGTATAGGGTAGGCTTAATTTGTTGTTGAATCTCCTGATCTTTAAAGTATAAAGGTAGTTTGCGTATTCAGGATTTTTCTATTTTTTTTAAGTGAGGCCTGGATGACTATGTATTTCCTCCCTTAGGACCACCTTTCTGTATTCCATTGGTTTTGGACTGATGTGTTTTTGTTCTCATTGGTTTCTGTGAATTGTGTAAGTTCTTCTTTGATTTCCTGGTTGATCCAAACATTCTTGAGCAGGATGGCCTTTAGCTTCCAAGTATTTGAATTTCTTCCAAACTTTTTCTTGTGATTGAGTTTGAGTTTCAAAACATTGTGGTCTGAGAACATGCAGGGAATAATCTCAATCTTTTGCATCAGTTGAGACCTGATTTGTGACCCCAGTATGTGGCCTGGAGAAAGTTCTATATGCACACAAGAATAATGAGTATTCTATTGTTTTAGGGCATAATGTTCTGTATATATATCTATGAAGCCCATCTGGTCTGGTGTGTCATTCAAAGCTTTTGTTTCTTTGTTGATTTTCCACTTAGATGATCTATTGCTGAGAGTGGAGTACTGAAGTCTCCTACTATTAACATATTATTATCAACATGTCTCTTCATTTTGGTTAACATTTAGTTTATGTAGTTAGCTGTTACCATGTTGGGAGCACTGATATTTACAACTGTTAGATCTTTTTGTTGGGTAGACCCTTTAAGATGGGTATAGTATCATTCTGTATCTCTAACTTCAGTTTTTAGCTTAAAATCTAATTTGTCTGATATGAGAATTGCTACCCCAGCTTTCTTTTGAGATGCATTGGCATGAACGATTGGTTCTCCATCCCTTCACTTTCAGTATGGATGTATCTTTATGTTCAAATGTGTCTCATGTAGACAGCATATGGATGGGTCCTGTCTTTTTATCCAATCTGCAACCCTAATGCCATTTTATGGGAGCATTTAGGCCACTCACATTAAGAGTGATTATTGAAAGATATGCTTTTATTGTCATCATGTTGCCTGTAAAGTCTTTGTTCCTATTGATTATCTCTGTAAATTTCCTTTCTATATCACACAGTGTCTTTTCCCTTTTATAGAGCTCCTCAATATTTCTTGTGCAGCTGGATTAGTGGTCACATATTCTTTCAGTTTTTGCTAGTCTTGGAATCTCTTTATCTCTCCATCTATTCCAAATGATAGCTTTGCTGGATAAAGTATTCCAGTATACTGGATAAAGTATTCTTGACTGCACGTTCTTCTCATTTATTACCCTGAATATGTCTTGCTAGCCTTTTCTGGCTTGCCAGGCTGTGTGGACAGGTCTGACATCATTCAGACATTCCTCCCTCTGTACTTAAGAAATGTCTTCCCCTTAACTGCCCTTAAGATGGTTTCCTTGGTTCTAGGATTTGCGAGTTTTACTATTACATGCCAGGGCATTGGTCTGTTCCCTTGATCTTGGGAGCAGTTCTCTCTGCCTCTAGGACAAAAATGCTTGTTTCACTCCCAGATTAGGAAAGTTCTCAGCTACAATTTGCTCAAATATATCTTCTAGTCCTTTCTCTTTCTCTACCCCCTGAGAGATCCCAATAATTCTGACATTGGAACATTTCATGGCATTATTTATTTCTCTAATTCTGTTTTCATGGATTTTAAGCTGTTTGTTCCAGGCTGCCTCCTGTTCCTTCTTTTCTATCAGTTTGTCTTCTAGATCATGAATTCATTCTTCTTCCCCTTTCACCATAGATTTTAGAGTATCTATTAGATTGGATGTCATTGAGAGCTTTTTTATGTTCTGCCAGTTCAGCTCTCATGTCTGCCCTTAGAAATCTATGTTGCCATTAATGGTTTTCTCTTTCTTAGTTATTGTCTGCATATCTATTACCCTGAAGTCTATTTCCAACATCTTGCTTATATACATATCCATTTGTTCTGTGGCAGAGGTCACAGTCCCTGAATTTTTCCTGTGTTGGGGGTTCCTCCACTTAGTCATTCTGTTGAAGGGTGGTCAAGGGAATGTACAGAGTCCAAATTACTGACCACAACCTAAGTGAGATGTACTTGTTTTATAGGGAATTTAGGGTGATTGGCCTGTTGTTCTTTCAGCCTGTCTTTTGGAGGAGGGGACTGCCATACTCAGGCAACTGTGTTTGGGCAGATTTGCCCTGCTCCCTGTGTGGGGGGTGGAAATGGGTTCAATGAAAACTGTTTCTTTCTTTCTTTTTGGGGAGCAGGGTGGGGGCTTTTGTTCTCTGGCAGCTCTCCCTGGTGGTTTCCACGTCTCTTTTAAGAGTCAGAGCAGAAGTGACTATATCCAAACTTCTGTCTCAAAACAGAGAAATTGTAGTCTGTTATCCAACGAGCTCTCCAAGCCACACTGTCTCCATTTTTGCCTGTGCTGCTAAAAACCTCAGTCCTGGGTTGTGTGTCCCACAGCAGCACTCCCAGCCCTCGCTTCCAGGTCCAGGCATGTCTCTACCCTTTGTGCTCCTAAAACTACCAGTCACGGACCCCCCACACACACACATCATTTGCACACATGCCCCCACAGCTTGAGGTTTCAGTCTGAGGGGCTGCCCTAAAATCCTTTCCCTGCTGCTACTGGTCTGCGAATCTGTGCCCAGTGGGAGGCTTTTGTGCTCCAGCAGGGCAGGATCCAAGAGACCCCTTACACTTCCATTTATCTTCTTATTTCTGCCCACAGAATTATGGCTCTCCACTTTATACCTCAAAACCAACTGTCAGAGATATTCTGTTGGTAGAGATACAGCTATATCTCCTTACATCTCAGGCTGATTTTGTGGGTGTTCAGAGTAGTCTGGTAAATATCTAGCTCAGTTCAGGAGACCAGTTGAAATAGGGTCCCTACTCCTCTGCCATCTTTGGTCGAAAACATTCCTTGGGATTTCTTCATAGATAATTTCTTGCTTTCCAATATATATGCCTTCAACTTCCATCCTTCCTTATTTCACTGGGAAGGACCTCTAATATGATGTTTAAGAGACCTAATGACAGTGAACATTCTTGTAAGAAAGTATTTAGATTTTCTAAATTAGGTATGTTGTTGGCTTAAATATTTTTTGAAAATATTTCTTTCTGAAAATCCTACTTTTCCAAAAGTTTTTGAAAAGAAAATTATAATGAATTTTGTACTATGCGTTTCTACATATATTGAAAATACATGATTTTTCTTCTTTATTCTCCTGATACTCTGAATTATATTGATCTTCAAATGTTGAAGAAACCTCATATTTCTGGGAAAAGTCCCAGTTGGTCATTCTTTTTTATATATTACCAGCTTAGATTTGGTGATATTTTAAGGGGAATTTTTGCCTTTATGTTCACAAGGAGTATTGTTTTGTGGATTTCTTTTCTTATAATATTTTTTTTTCTGTTTTCATATTTAGAATTGAAAAATTAGTTTGGAAGTGCTCATTCCTTAGGGCATTTGGTTGGCTCAGTCGGTAGAGCATGTGACTCTTGATCTTTGGGTTATAAGTCTGAGTCCTATATTGTGTGTGAATATTACTTAATAATAAAAATCTTAATTTTTTTTATTTTTTAATTTAAAAAAAATTTAAAGTGCTTACTCCTCTTCTACTTTTTAGAGGTATTTGTGCACAATCAGTATTTTTTTCTCTTCCCCTTAAGTGTTTGGTAGAACTTACCTGTGAAGCTATCTGACTGGACTGTTTTGCTTAAAAAATGTGTGTGTGTGTGTGTGTGTGTGTGTGTGTGTGTGTGTGTGTATTCAGAGTAATATATACTCTGAATTCAAATTCTATATTAATTATAAAACTAAACAAGTTACCTACTCTGTCTTGAATAAAGTTTGGTGTCTTTGGTGTTTTTCAAGGAATTTGACCCCTTCATCCAAATTATTGAATTTATGGGCCATAATTTTTTTTCTTAGTAAATATTCATTTTATTTTTCATCTCTATAATATACCTAGTGATATTCACTGACCTAGACAATTTTCCTTTAGAGTGATCTGAATTAAAGTAAAAAACAAGGACTTCATTATTTACCTCAATTTCACCATATCTGGAGCTCTTTTTTCTTTGTGTATATCTTTTTTTCTGGTATCATATTCCATGTGCCTAAAGAGCCTCCTTTAATATTTCTTTTAGTACAATTTAGTAGTTAATTTCTTTCTTTATTTATCTTAAAAAGTCTTTCCCATTATTTTTCTGGGTATAGAGTTCTCAATTGACAAGATTTTCTTTTCTTTTCTTTTTTCTTTTCTTTTCTTTTCTTTTTTCTTTTCTTTTTTCTTTAGTATTCTAACAAAGTTACTCCTTTGACTTCAGATGAGACATTCTGCTGCAATTCTTATTTTTGTTATTTCATATGTAAAATATCTTTTTATTTTTTGCCTTTCTTCATGATTTGTTTTTCTTTTAGGTTGTTTTAAGTTATGTAAATATATCTATGGGAGTTGTGTATGTGTGTCTGTATTTCTTTTCTTTACCCTGACCTAGGGTGAGGGAAAAATTGTGTGAAATTATCTTGCTTAAGTTTCTCTGAAATTTTTGGATCAGTACTAAGATCTTAATTTTTAATTTTTGTCTTATTCAGACTCTTTTCTTCTTCCTGTTAAGTGTCTATTAGAACATTTGAGAATTCCCCACAGGTCTTGATGCTCTATTAGTTTTTGGCATTATTTTTTCTCATTTTGTTTTATTTTGCAAATTACACTGCCTTTTCTTAAATCGATTGATTATTCTCTGGCTATATGAAGCTTATTTACCAAACCATCAAAGGTTTTCTTTGCTTCTGTTACTACATTACTTTAATTCTAGGTTTTCTATTTGATCTTATCTTATGCTACCTATCACTGTTGAAATTTCACATCTCTTCATACATGTTATTCACCTTTTCTGCTAGAATCTTCAACATATCAATCATAGTCAATTTAATTCCCTGACTGAAAGTTCCAACACATGGCTCATCTTTTTGCCTGGTTCTTTTGATTCTCTTTCTCTGGACAGTGGGATATTTTTACTTATTTTTGTGTATGTTTCATAATTGTTTTATTGAACATTGAAATCAAGTGCAAAACAATAAAGACTAAGATAAATGCTATTTATTTTTCTAAAGAATTACAATTAAGCAACAAATTATATCCTGCTCCACTTTCAACTTTAGTCCTCTATGGATTGTTGATCCTCAGAGAGGGTCTCTCTCCATGTTCCAGCACCTCTCCCAGAGATGGACTGCTGTTGTTTGTTATTTGGTGCTTGGTAGACTGATGATGAGGTGTGAGTGGTTCCTTTGTTTTCTAGGAAACAGGTCCCATATCCCTGGGTCTTAATTGTGTTTTGTTTTTTTTTATGTAACTGACTTGCCCCTTAAGATTAAAAGATTTCTAATTGAGTTTCCCTTTCTCTGTAACCTCACCAACATTTGTTGTTTCCTGGATTATTAATTTTAGCATTAAAAAGGACATATTAACAAGACAGGAAACAACAAGTTTGGAAAGGCTGTGGAGTTGGTGGAAGTGCAAGTTGGTGCATCTGCTTTGGAAAACAGTATGGAGATTCCTTAAAAAGTTAAAAATAGAGCTACCCTATGACCCTGCAATTGCACTACTGGGTATTTACCCCAAAGATACAGATGTAGTGAAAAGAAGGGCCATATGGACCCCAATGTTCATTGTAGCAATGGCCACAATCGCCAAACTGTGGAAAGAGCCAAAATGCCCATCAACAGATGAATGGATAAAGAAGATGTGGTACATATATACAATGGGATGCTATGCCTCCATCAGAAAGGATGAATATCCAACTTTTGTAGCAACATGGACTGGATTGGAAGAGATTATGATGAGTGAAATAAGCCAAGTAGAGAAAGTCAAGTGTCACATGGTTTCACTTACTTGTGGTGCATAAGGGGTAGTATAGAGGACAGTAGGAGAAGGAAAGGAAATGGGAAGTAGGGTAATTCGGGGAGAGAAACGAAACATGAGAGACTTTGGACTCAGAAACAAACTGAGGGTCTTGGAGCAGAGGAGGTGGGGGGATGGGAGAGCCTGGTGGTGGGTACTGGGGACACCTAAAGCGTGGAGCACTGGGTGTAGGGAATGGGGAATGAATCTTGGAACACTGGAAAAAAAAATAAATTTTTTAAAAAAGGGCATGTGATATAATAAGCACTGGGTGTTATAGAAAACTGATGAATCCTTGAATCTGCCTCTGAAACTAATAATACACTATATGCTAATTAATTGAATTTAAATAAAATTTAAAAAATAATAAAATAAAATGAAATTACATTAAAAAATTGTTAAATAGTCTAGGCCCAAGATGGCTTTCCCTCTCTTGGGGATAAAAGCATTTTTTTTTTTAATTCCCTTCTTTCACCCTCAATGTGTCTTCATTGGTGCTCTGGGGCAACAGGGTCTGCTATTCTTTCTTAGTGATCAAAAGCTTTGTTCTTTAAGGTAAAGTGTATCAACACTGACTACTTCATGTTTCTCCCACAGTAGCAGCCAATTCTTTTTTCCAGGTCAGCTCACCAAAAGAAGTTTTCTTCAATCCTTCCCTTGTGAGCACCTGGTGGTGAGCCATAGAGGAAAACCAGTAAACTATTAACTACTTCATGTCTTTGACTCCAAGGAATTATAAACTCTCATGCTATCCCACATTTGGCCTTCTGTAATTCACTGAAAAGTTTAGCTATCCACTTATGTTTGTTAGGCACTTGTTATGATTAGTGTCTCTTTCTTCCAAACTCTGTCATAAATGAGCTATCTTTTCTTAGATTTCAGTCCAGTTGATTGCCCTGTAAACTTTGTTGTTTATGGATCAAGAAAAACTGTGAACTTGTAGATTATCAAGCTTTTCTTGTAGTTAAGGTGAAGGTGATGCCTTTTTAGTTTTATAAATCCTAGTTGGAAAACAGAAATCAGTAATTTAATAACAAAAATAAACCCCTTGTGTATCTGGTGTTTTTTTTAATCAATTTTGTGCTTTTTAATTAAAAAAACGAATATTAAAATGATGTTATTTCTATCCAGAAATTTTCATTTAATTTTCCAGGTCACTAGAAACACTAGTTTTTCCTTTGACCTCAATACAATTTCTGGAATCAAGACCTTCTGGCTCATTCAGATGACATGAAGGTAAGCTGCATTTTATGCAAGATATTATTTACTTGTGCAGTCCACAGGGTTGAAACCCAAGGCACAACATATTTTGGAGAAGTGTTACCATTGCCAAACCATAAAATCCAAATTTGTCTTCCTAACTCAGAGTAAAATAGCCACAAATGCTAGGCTCACTTTTCTAGATCTCCAAGTTCTACCATTTCCTGTGTCTTGACCTGATAGTTTTTAGCTTCTTATTGTTCACCAACCTCAGTAATACTCCAGTGCCTGAAACTTTTTTTTTAATTCAAGCTGGATGTCCATAAACAAATTGGTCTTTCATTAATATCTGTATGGGTTTCAGAATATATAGGTAGTATAAATTTGAGCCTCATCCTATTAAAGAGTCAGTTTGTTATTTTGAACTTTCAGAAATTCTTCCTTCACATAAATTAATGTCAAAGCATTTAATTTTTCTCACCAGTCCCTTTGTGCAACCTTATTTTTTCTTTTTTATTCTAATTCATATTATCACTGGCACTGTAACACACATTCCTCTTTGCCCCCCACATCTTGTATATGTTAAGGGGTTTTTCTGCTGCCCCATCTTCTCATTTATTAAATGAAAGTCCCAGGTTCCCTGGTTTAGGAGATTCTCTCAGGACAGGCACCAGACTTACATTTACATTCTTACTACTCTGAGTTGATGCTTTAGATTCATGTTTGGTCTCCATGGTATATTAATATATAAACATAGGCCAAATTTAAAAGAAATTTATAGTTAATATTCATGTACCCACCATCTAGATCCTACTATTAACAATTTATTAGGCTTGTTTTGTCAGGTACCAAATCATTTCACCATCCATCAAAGCTCTTATTTTTAATTTAAAACTAAATCACTGACATTTCTATACTTCTGCCTTAAATATATCAGCATGCATACCATTAAAGTTCAATATTTGTTCATAACTTTATTTTAATTGTAAACTTTGCATACAAACAAACTGCACAAATTTTTTTTTAAAGATTTTATTTATTTGACAGAGAGAAACACAGCCAGAGAGGGAACACTAGCAGGGGGAGTGAGAGAGGGAGAAGCAGGCTTCCTGCCGAGCAGGGAGCCCGATGTGGGACTCGATCCCTGGTCTCCAGGATCATGACCTGAGCTGAAGGCAGTTGTCCAACCAACTGAGCCACCCAGTGACCCCAAACTGCACAAATTTTAAGTGAATTTTAACAAATGCATGTATCTATGTAATGCATCCTGTTATTAAGATATCAAATGTAAATATCTGCACAAAAAGTTTTCTCCTTCCTCTTTGCAGTCAGTACTTGCCTCCATTTCTACCTCCAGTGACAATCACTTTTTATCCTTTTTTTCTTTCAAAATAGATTATATTTGTTCTGAAATGCCACAAAATGGATTTTATTATATTTGGTCTTTTATATAAGGTTTCTTTCATTCAGCATATTTTTGAGATTCATCCATGTTGTTCCATGTTTTGGGAATTTGTTTTATTTTACTGCTGAGTAGTTTTCTATTGTATGTATCTATACTATTCGTTTATCCACTCATGTTGAAATACATCAGGACTTTTTAAAAAATAGTTTTTGGATATTATGATTAAAACTACTATAAACTTTAACACATATATACTTTGGAGGAACTATTTTTAATTTTTAGCTAAGCTGCTAATGTTGGCATAGCTAGGTAATAGGATGGGGCACATTTAACTTTTTATTTATTTATTTATTTATTTATTTATTTATTTATTTTATTTATTTATTTGAGAGAGAGAGAGTGAGTGAGAGAGAGCATGACAAGGGAGAAGGTCAGAGAGAGAAGCAGACTCCCCGCAGAGCTAGGAGCCCAATGAAGGACTCGATCCTGGGACTCCAGGATCATGACCTGAGCTGAAGGCGGTGGCCCAACTAACTGACCCACCCCGGTGCCCCCATATTTAATTTTATAAGAGGCTGAAAGATCTTTCAAAGTGGTTACACATATTGCATTCCCACCATGAGAATATGTTTTATATTTTCACCAACATTTAGTGTTAAAAATATTTTCTGTCATTTTGATTATTGTGTAGTAATATCTCATTGGGGTTATAATTTTCACTTTTCTGATGACTAATGATGCTTATCAGTTTCTCATGTGTTTATTGGCCATTTTCATGCCAAATGTCTCTTCAATTCTATTGCTCATTTATTTTTATTAGATTGCTTGTCTTTTTATTGTTGAGTTGTAGGAGCTCATTTAACATCCTAGACACCAGTCCTTACTCAGATATATCCTTATGAATCTTATCCTTTTGACACTTAGCCATGTATTTAACTGGCTTTAAATATGGATTTTTAGCAATTTTGTAGTGGGAAATTTTATTGGGGTATTTCATTTCTTATATTTCCTGATATAAGAGGGGAAACTTTATGTTATCTTAACTGTCAGTAGGTGCAAGAGATTTCTGCTAGCTATAGAACTAAAGAGTTTGGGAGGATAAATTACTGTATAATGCCTGCCTCAGTAGTATACACAGGCATAATGCCTTATTGCTGAACAATATGAAGATGAATATAATTTAGACCACATATATTAAATATATGTGACCAACACTATTTTAACAAGAATAAGAAAATGTACTTATCTTTGAAAAACAGTCTAGATAAAAATAAATAGATAATTGATTAAACAGCAGAAAAATGTACAAAACCACAAGTCAACAAAAAATATAAAATTGTGTCTGTTAGATATAAGTATGGTCATTACTCACAGTAGTTAAAGATCACTGAAAGCTAATGTAGGTATAACCAGCATCACAAAATTGGAATGGACCCTAAAGAACAATCTATACATAAAAAAAGAAAGTATTTTAATAAATTCACAGAGGTGGAGAGGATCATGACATGTTCATAGTGTATTACATTGGGACAATAAAAACTAAAGTTGGAGGAGTTATGAAATACTATGTTATCAAGTATCAAGAGCTTTACAAGTCAAACCAAAGTACAAAAATGCACTGCAATAGGTGAGAAAGAATCAACATAAGGTCTATGTGTGTATGTATGAGGGGATTTGGGTGTGTTGCTAGTAGGATGAAAGTGTTATTTTAAGCAGATTAATCAGGCAATACTTCAGGTAGCAAAAATTATGTAACAGAGGCTTAAAGGAAATGGCACTGGTTCAAACTCAATAGAAAAGATGTCTTAATGAAGGTTAAGGCTGTGGAAAGAGAGAAATGCAGAGTAACAAAGAATGTTCAAATGAAAGAATAACCGAGGTATTTAGTGACTGACAGGGAAAGAATAACCAAGGTATTTAGTGACTGACAGAGAAAATGAATGATGGTAAGTAGCCTTATTCAATGAAATATAATAACTGTTTTAGTATCTCTAGAGTGGCTAAAATAAAATCTTAAATTTTAAGCTGATTAAACAAATTGCCCAGTCTATGTAGACAGATGTAAAATATACAAAATCACATGGGCATGCAAATGTGACTCAACTCACACCTGCTTATTTTCCACGGAAAAATGATTATTGAGAGTGTTATTTTGAGGAATTTAATCTGTTAATCTGAAAATGGGCATATCCTATAGAGACATCTTTTACGTTTCTTATTAGTTATGCTTCCTTTTTTTTTTTTTTTTTTTACTGTTATTGTCAACCCTCTGGGTTATCCAACACCTGCTGTGCTCTTTGAAAGTTATTTTCCTGTTTGTTTCTTTTTATAATACATGAACATTTGGTAAAAAATCACTTTAGAAATCCTCTAGTCAGAGTTCATCCACTTCTAATAATTTACTTTCTAACTTCACATCATTCTCCTGTGTTTTCAGACAGTGATATATTAGCATCAGAAAACAATTAGTGCTGATGAATCTTTAATACTTGAGTGATAATCAACAGGATTTATTGGGTACTTATTTTTTGTTCCATACTCTGAGAAGCCTTTGAGGAGAAGAGATACATGATTTCATTCTTGTTTTGAAGAGGTTTATACCTGGTTGGGAAAAAAGCAAAAGAACAAAAAACAAAACACTGAAACTAAACAGAGTGACAAATACAAGGTAGCCATTAAAATTTTTTTTGTATGATTTTGCAGAAAGAAAAAATAAGGGCTGAAGAATAGAGAAAAGGGTCATAGAAGAGATAGAACTGAACAAACGATAGGCTTTGGAAGCTAGAAGCTAAATTTTACATCTTTAGCCAAGGGAAATACAAAGTAGGTGTTTGGAGGACATTATTACTTATTTCTATCATTGAAGTTTAATCTCAAGTCATTCTTGGCTTCTTTCTTTGTTAATCTAATCTTTATCAATTCCTTTACTTAAATTATTTTACAAATAATTATCACAATGTACTATATGTATTTGTTTGCACTGAAGCTATTTGAAGGTAATTCTGTAAATATATTGTACGTTTGTAAATTTTGGTAAGATTATCACATCAATAAATTTGCTGATAAAGGTAAAAAGAAAAAATCCCAAGTCATTCTTGGTGTCTTTCTTTATTCATCTAATCTTTATCAAATTCCTTTAGTTACAGACAAAATATTTTGATCTTTCAGTTTATTAATAAGGACTTGATTTCTTAAGAGGGGGAGGTGCTATTTTATACATATGTTTCCTAGATCAAAGTTGGGGTTGTCTGAAATTTTCTGCTGCTAAAAATATCTTATAACCTTCTCACTACCTTTATTTTATTGGCTTTATTTGAGGCAGTTAGGAAGGAAATATTTGGGGAATGAAATCTAAGCCACAAAGTTTTCTCTTTCACCCTTCTAATAAAATTTAGCCTGTTAAATGTTCACCATTTTAATACAAAATAACAATTTCCCATTTCATTTATTACTTTTCCCATAAGGAAAATAAATAGATTAATCTCACAACTATAGGATTCAAACTTATTTTTATATTGATAAATCAATTCGTCCTTCTTGTTTCATACAAGTAGTGCTATAAATACAGTTAAATACTCAAGTATTTTTTTAAGTAAGGTAATTACTTATAATAAGCTAATTTGCTATGGTAATTTCTTCAGCCAACCAATACTTTATCATATATATATATATATATATATATATATATGTCCATATTTAAGTAGAAGATTAAATTGCCTTGTTCAACATGAAAGTGGAATGAATTTCAAGAAGATAATAGTTCTTTCATTCATTTGAAGATTCTGTTTTAGAATATATTGAAAAAATAAGAGGTTTCCTTTCGTCTACCAAAAATGATCGTTAATAATTGTTGGGCCTCCAAAGAAAAATATAAAGCATTCCTATATTTCAGTGTTCCATATAAATCCTATGATTTCTGGTATTCAGAATTTTAAGAAGTAAATTTAAGACTCAAAAAATTAAGGAGTAGAGTCAATTCTGTTACACATTCTCTTTCTCACTAAATTTTTTATTTTTTCAATATTAAAAGTAATTAAAGTACTCTAAATTTACTCGAAAATTTAGAGTAATTCTAGAACTCAAGGCTATAATTCAAGACAGAGGTCCATCCATCCTATGCACAACAATATGCTCATTGCCTATTCACTGTGATCTATTTTACTGTGATTTCAAAATGGAACATCGTATATATGTGGGACAAATACCTACTGAGCCATTTGCTTCTAAAACATGGAAAATGCAAGTCATGAGGACTTCATAAGTATCCAATCCACATTGTATCAGTCACTCAATTCTGATTATACAGCTTTCTCTTTTTTTTTAAGATTTTATTTATTTGAGAGAGACAGAGGTAGCAAGAGACAGCATGAGCAGGAAATCCCAGTAGGGGCTCAATCCCAGGACCCTGGGATCCTGATCTCAACTGAAGGCAGATGCTAAACCAACTGAGACACACAAGCATCCCTCAATTCTACTGATACAATCTTAAGTACCTCAAATGTATTATCTTTGTAATTATACTACCATTATGGTCTTGGTTCAACCTTAAATCTTTTTTTCACAGATTATAGACATCTTTTTTCACGACTATATAGCAAATTGTCATGAAATTAGCTTGCTTTTATGTTATTCTAGCAACAGAGGTAATAGATGCCTGAACAGGTCTCTAGATAGAGACACAGGATTGACTCTTTCTACATACACACATGCACACACATATATACGTGCTCGTGTGTGTGTGTGTGTGTTCATATACAAAAATCCAAATATGTGTGCATGAATTCTTAGTAATAGAATTTACCAGTTTCTTAATTTCAGTAAAGAAGTTTCAGGGATAATCAAGATCCTTTTCATTATTTGTGCTTGTTCTGCTTCCCTCTCGGATTCTTCTTGCCTATTTCTCCTTTCTATGCAGGACCACACTGCTCTATGGTAATATCAGAAATGATATGCTAATTGTAAAGACTCTGTGAAACTGCTTCATATCTATTCCTTATAATATAAAGTTTATACCTTGAATACAGTTTTGATCAATTGTATTTTATGACTTTAACTGTTCTTTTCCTATTTGCTATTTCACTAGTGGCAAGTTTAAATCTCAAGATACGTAAAATCCACCTTAGAGTCAATGTGCTCTGTAAAATCCTTTCAGTCTTTGAATAACTTTTTCAAATATTTTTTGTTCTGCAGGTTAAATGGAAGGAATAGTAAAGACATTTTTTAATTTAGGGGGAAAAATTGTCCTCCAGGCTGAGTATTGCCTGGAAAAATCTTGCCACCGTGCTTAAAAAGGTTTTGTGTTTTTTTTTTGCATTTTTTGCTTTCGTACCATTAAGCTCCCATGCCAGTTCCTCAAAACTTATATTTGCTGTCATGAAGAAGTAATAAATGCTTTAAAGATCCTTTAACATCCTAATATTCTACAGTTCTAAAAGCAAGAGAAGTTCTTTGCATTGGAGTTAAAAGCTTAAGTTATTGTTAATTTTGATTTAATATAAATCACATTGGGTACTAATCAGAGTAACTAGTCTATCAATTTTTCACGTTGTCTTTCTTTACTTTATTTTCAAATATTGATTTTTGTAACTAAAATTTGTCCTGTATTTTGGTTACTTATAGATGATAATAGGTAAATATACTTGCTCTTACAAAGTACCAAGAAAATTACAATCATTGATACTCCCATGACCCAGGTATAATGAGGATTCACATGTGCATGTCTATTCTTTCAAGTCCTTTTCTCAACACATTCCCTCTCTCACTGGTAAATGTGACCAAATTGGAATGACTATGGATATGGCATTTTTACTTTGAATAAATGTTTTTCAGCCATGAAGATACCTCCTATGGAAGTTTTTCGTTAACTGTTTTAATCTCTTTTCATCTACTTATTAAGATATGAACATTTAGATAACTGGACATTTAAGACAACATTCTAAAAAACTAAAAGCATTGAAGAAGCCAATACAATTTTCCAGCTGATTAAATGGGAGTTTCAGTCTTTTATTTGATTCCCTAGATATTTGCTGAACAATAGCATCAGTCACATTGGAATGCTAAAATAGACCTCAGTCTCAACGGTCCATTTTTTTTTGTAGCTGCAATATTAAAAATGAAATGCAGTCACAGGAAATAGAGGAAATAATTTTCCCCTAGTATTTCACGTTTCTACATTTGTCTGAAATTTAATTTATTGGGATAGAAGTTTGATAGAAAGAGGAAAAATACCCATGTATATAGAAATGCAAATTAACTTAACAGGAATCAATACTTACGAATTTAAAAAAGTGCTAGCTTACTATTTATCAAATCATCACATTATTATACAATAAAAGAAAAGGACTTTATATGTATATGCACATATGATATATATATAAAATATAATAATACCTGTCAATGTGGTTTTTTTTAATATGCAAGACCTATGATCCTAATTCCTATGCTCCCTAATAAATTAGGAATGCTCAAGAATTGCTAGACCTCAATAAAAGGTGCTAGGACACTGAAACACAAGAGAGAGTAAGAGGTGTAGAGGCTGTAGGCAACATTAAAAGGATTATAACAGCTCAGAATACAGAATAATACATAAAACTGTAAGAAATGAAGTGGAATGGTAAACAGGACCCAAATACCAATGATCAGAAAATTTGGACTTGATCCAGAAAACAATAGAAAAAATCTCTTAAAGTATTTAAACATTATGACATGACCAGAGTTGTGTTTTGAATGGTCAGGAAAAATAATGGATTTGAAGAATAAACATAGAGAAAGTTGTTATCATCATTCAGCAGACGTCGGATGATACCCTGAACTGTGACAGTGAGAATGAAGTTAAGTTTTGTGTGCAACAGCTCACCGATGGAATGAATCAACTACATCTCTAGTGGAATCTTAGTCTGAGTGGTGGAAAGGCTTTCACCATGTTTTGGAAACAACTGTTATCCATAGGGAATGGAAAGATAGGCTTCTCTGGAAGGAGTCCACTATAATCTAAACTGACTGGGTCTTTTTTGGAATTTCTTATGCAAGTTAGCAGACCAAATCAATTGATTCCACATCTACCATGTTGTTTTAGTTTTCAGTCTTTGGAAACTTACTTAACCCCTCTCTGTTTCAAAATCCTTTGTAAAATAGGGACAAAAACAGTTATATGTCTGGTGATGTGCTAAGAAGTATTTTAACAACTGGTTCTACAGAGAAGGGACAGCTGGTAAATGTTTAACAACTGGTTCCTGAGGTGGAGAGAAAAGTCATACTTTGTTATTTATTTATTCCCACAGTATAAATTATTCCACTAAGGCCATTTTCACACTACTTCAAGTTGATATCCTCCAACTTATGAAATTCCTAAAAAGCTGGAAATACTGGCTTCCTCAGGCCGTACAACACTGCTCTTGAAAATCTATTTATTTACCTCAGAATACTATTACTAGTATTAAATATCAAATACATGCAAAGTACTTACTGCACTGCCTCAAACATATTGAGAGCTCAATTATGTTAACTATTATATTGATTCTGATAATTTTCATCTACAACTCTGTAAAAAAAGCCCCAACAAATTGGTCTATTTATTCAATTATTTTTTAGAAAGTCCTGGTGCTTTACAAATTTCTAACTAAACAATATTCATAAGATACTTCATTTCTTATGGTCTCCCAAAGTTGTATAGTTTTATTCCAGTGAAACTAGGGAAATTATTTCTAATTATTTAAGATAATTATTTCATTTTATCCATAACTTTATTGAACCTAAATTATCAGAAAAAAATTAACAATGAATTATTTTGAGACCTTTTTTGAATGTTTCTACATTATAGATAATATTGGTTAACCACAAAGTGTTATATCTGTAGAAATTCATCCTAAAAAATAATCAGTATTACTATGATGTACTTAAAAATAATTCCTGAGGTACAGATCCTTACTACCAAGAATGAAGTACAAGTCACTAACCTTCACCAAATCATAATGGCATATCTATGTCTTTTACTTTGTTTAAAAATAATTTTTATATAAAAGTATTATCACTGAGAAATTAGTGTATACCAATAGATAAAATTAAATTCAGAAACAGGAAGAAAATAGTTTCACTTACTCTTTTTTATAACCATTACTTTATATGAATAATCACATACTCTGCTTGGTGGAAATGAGTCACTATGTCCAGCTTATGTTGAAGGGGAGCTGAATTAAGATCCAACTCCTGAAGGGACCATTTTTAAAAATTTTCTGATTATAAATTTCCACGTAATAAGAAAGAAAAATAGGTTGGCCTTTACTTTCTGTAATATTTAGAGCAATGATATCTAGCTCCTTTAATCAAATAAGTAGAAAACCAGAAAACACCAAACACACAATTGGTTACTGTTGTTGTTGCTATTATTTTACTTACCATATATAGGTGAATAACCATATAATTTGCCGTTTCAACTTTCTCTTTTGAGAAGGAATGGGTGCACTATTTAGAAATCATTTTAAAAGAAGAGGTGTAAGCTGGAACATATTCTTTCCTTATAAAAAGAACAATTACATAATTGACTGAATTGCAAATTTTTCAGAAAATATTGAATTTCTTCCTAATGTTCAACCACTGAAAATTTTCACATACAAATTCAAGACCTTTTATTTAAATTAAAAAGTGTAGTGATATGGGGTTGCCAGCCTACGTAGATGGGTACGGTCAGTGGGAGCTGGGTAGTTGGTGTCCCTTTTTGTGGTTTCCAAAATGCACCATTATAGAGCTTCCCTCACATTGAAGTTCAGAGTGAATGCCACTCCACCGACTCATAGGCTACTTGCTTTATTAACTCCCCAAATGTCTTCTTGTAGGAATGTGAGTTCCTGATCTTTATCTGGCATTCATATATGAATATATTTAAGATAATAAAGCATGAGATGATTTTTGGGGTGAGTCTCTCTCACACATTTCCCTCATGTTAGTACTCATCCTGAGGAAAAAAGATACTTTATCAGAGACTTGGTAGCCAACAGTTTAAGTTATGTTTTATCTGTCCATTGAAAGATATTTTTCACATCCACTTTTATTCTCATCTAGAGCAGAGGTTATCAACCCTAAATCCATATTAGAATCACTTGAAGAGCTTTCATAAAAATACTGATGCTTGGGTTCATTACCAGTTATAAATCAAAATATGTGGGGCTAAGACCCATGAATCAAAGCTTTTTAAAAAGTTCCCAATTTGATGTAATCTACAGCCAGGGTTGATATTCACTAATTCAGATTCCTTCTGTATTTGGAAAAAAATAGAGATAATCTTTTAGAAAATTTGCAGCTGTCCAGATCTACCATAGCTCCAAACAAGGCAGCCTTCTTATCTGTGGGCCTGAGGGAGAATCCAAGAAGTCATTATAGTTACATGCACTCTTTGACGTCTCACATCTTGTCCATTATCCTTATTCTTTTCTCCACAATAATCTCAATATCTGTTCTATTTCTTTTCCTTTTCCTCAGGTCATACTGTCCATTTGCCATTCACATTGTAAACTCTTCATGACTTCTGTATCTCATTCAACTTCTTGATATGATGGGTAATTCTAAATACTCTGGTTGTTGCTTTAACTTCCTGTCCTAATTCCAAAAATGGGCTTTTATTGTCCTTAGCATAATAATGATACAAAGCACATTCAGCTTCCAAGTCTTATATTAGGTCTCTCCGCACTAATATCTCTTATATAAAAATCTTTCTTTTCCACTCAGAGATCCTTTCCACCCTCTAAATTCATATTGTGTTAAAACTTTTGACTACTGACAAATGTTTTGACTATTCTAAGTATGTTCAAAAATTTAACTGCTGAATCTTGGTAAACATCAAATTTTAAGAATTTTACAATTTAATCTATTTTTAAATGCAGAATATGCTCTTATTTGGAACTTGATAGAATAAGGGTACCTAGGTGTCTCAGTAGTTAAGTGTCTGAAGTCTGCCTTCAGCTTAGGTCATGATCCCAGAGTCCCAGGATCAAGTCCCACCTCAGGGTCCCTGTGTTTTAGGAGGCCTGCTTCTCCCTTTCTCACCCTTCCTGCTGTATTCCTTCTCTAGCTATGTTTCTCTCTGTCAAATAAATAAATAAAATCTTAAAAAAAACTTGATAGAATAATCCTTGGTTTAATATCCTGTTCAATGGAAAAACAGCTGGATTTTGCCCCATGGTTCTTGCTATTTAAAACATGAATAGATTCTCCCAGCCTCTAGATTTCCTAAAATATATGGTCTATCTATGAAAGACATAGGATATCATTTTTCTTTCACCTTAAACAGTTAGGAAAATTATAGGGTCTAGCACAGGATTAACACCTCTAGGGGAGATCATGCATGAAAATTAGAATATCGTTTTTCATTGTACTATTATACATTGCTACTAAAGCTGCAGAGAAGTTCTCATTACTTCTCTTCAAAAACATTGTAAATTTTATTAATGCCAGCATCCTTCCATGAATGCCAATGCATTATTTGATATTTTTACACTCTGAATTTTTCCCTTTTCTAGAATAAAGTATGAATGCATCAAGTCTTGACCTACATATTATGACTCCCATCTAAGTATCCTTTCTTCAGAAAATAGTCTGTGCATATATAAACTTTAATCCATAAAACATTTCTGTCCTCACTATTTTGACAAAACCACTGGTTCAGAAATGAGTGAGGACATCCATATACATTTTAATTTGACTACATCATGGATCAGTGGCAATCTGCTTTGCACCAATGACATTGTTTCAGTTGATAGTTTGTATCCAAGGACATTGTTTCAGTTGATAATTGTAACCCAAATCCAGAACTTTTACTTATTGATTCTACAAATGTCAAAGAATCCAGGGAAATACATTTAATAGTATATTTAAATTAAACCATTTAAAGCAAAGTCTTTGACTTTGTCTTAGTTTCACTCAAGGTGCCTAGGAAATAGAAAGCAATCCTTCCATATCCAATGCAGGATATTAATTCAATATTTGTAAAGGACAGTGCCAAAAATATTTTTACAGTTACTTTCCCTTATCCATATTAAGGCTCTAAGTTTTGTTGTAAGACAAATTTAAGACAATGGAGATGTATTTTTGAGTTCCACCATGCGCAAAGAGCAGGGGAAAGCCTATTCTGCATCTCAGGCCAAGTGAATATGGCTCAAAAACCTCATGGAAAAAGCCTATATTGTGATGCTTAGGGCTGACAATGACTAGAGTATGAGAATCTGAAAGATAATCACTGTAGCTACTCCATTGCTCTTCAAGGAGACCACCTAGATGGGAGAAAGAACTCAGCAGAAAGTAACTCAGGAGGAGACCATGGTTTATATTGCGCTAAAAAAGAAATTAAAAACAAAACTAAAACTAGGCAGATGGAGACCTCAGTGACTAAGCTTAAAGTTAGAAATTCATATCAAGTGATAAGTCTCAAAGTGTCCTTTAAAGTGCTTAGTTAGAATACATGTCAAGCCCAGAGGAGCCCAAACCAGACCATTTAGTCCGGGAAAATTCATAAATGTTTCACCCCTTACTTCCACTTTTTCTCTTCCACTGCTCCCTCTCCACTTGCATTCAAACCAAAGAAACCAGAGGCAGACTTTTGAATGAATGATAAATAGAGGAGAAGCTCTTCACCTCAGGAGAGTAGTCTTCAGAAGACCTGTGCTGGAGAAGGAGTGAAGCCGTAATTAAGAAGCTATAGCTATTTGATCACTATTCTAGACTGGACATAGTAATTATTGAACTAAAACTAAAAAAATTACCCAAACTTCTTGATTACTTAAAAAGAACCAAAAATGGACTGGTGGCTCAGTCAGTTAAGCATCACCCTAAGGCTCAAATCATGGTCTCGGGGATGGAGTCCCACATCAGTGGGGAGTCTGCTTCTCCCTCTCACTCTCCCTCTATATGCTCCCTCTGCCCCCCCTCAAATAAATCAGTAAAATCTTTAAAACAAACAAACAAACAAACAAACAGAAATGTCATGAGGTTTACCCTAAGTTTCATCTAAGTTGCTGAAAAATTAACCAACTGCTTCAAGGAGAGTTTGAACCCTCAAATGGGAAACTGAATTATGGTCTTTTCTGATTATTGCCACCATTCCTGCCTCTTTTGAAGAACAGGGAAAATCATCACCTGAAACATCCTCCCCTGGTGCAAAGTCATTCATAAAAATGTGTCATAATTGGAGTCTGCTGTGAGTGGCATTTCCATACTGCATTGTGACAATGGTCCTGTGGTAAGGTGGTCTGATTTAGCAAATAAAATAAATGATTCCAGCTTAAACCTGAATTTCAGAAAAGTAAGGAATACTTACAGTATTAATGTATCTCAGATATGGCATGTGACATATTTATACAAAACAAAAATTGATGTGTATCTAAAACTCAAATTTAACCGGTATCTTATATCTTTATCTGACAACCTTAATAGGGTCTGTTTCAGTGACTGGAGAAAGGCAAGAAACAGACTTCTGAAGGTCCACTATCATGAAAGGTTGGGAGTGATCAGAATTATATGAGGTGTTCAGGAAGAGACAGAGATCTGAAAATGAAAATACAAATGGAAATGGGGAAATTGTGAGAAATGGTTAAACCAGATAGCACATTCCCAAAATGTAGAAGGTAAATACAGCATTATTTAAAACTGAATATTTTTTTAAGAATAAAGAAGAGTAATCAATGATAGTGGGGTCCTGGGATGATAAGACAATATTGTCCTACATTTCCTAAGCAAAATCACTCTGCATACAGAAATCATGGAAACAAAGGCTTACCTAGACCTTTGATAGATGAGCCCTGTCAGTATTCTCTTTTTTCCTGTCTCTCAATGTCATTCGTACTCTTCCTTGTTTTTTGAACTGTGACTTTTATGTGACTAAAGTTTAACTTGTGATTAGCTGTAACCACTATTTTATGTTTTTTGTAGATTCATACAAGTATCCATTCCCCCTAAGATTTCTTTAAATTTCTTTTAGTTAAATTTTTGTTCCCATATGCACTCTTTTAACTTTTCCTTACAAACCACAGGCATACTGCCATTTTGTAAATTATGTTTCTATTAAATAAGTAAAGCTACCAGAAAACAAACTTGCAATCAAAATTGAAATTTAATATTTAAATCATGTGTTACTTCGATTTATATTCAAGGGCATATTGCCTTATCGGTGCACCTGTATATCCTATCCAAGTGTAAGAACAACTGAATATGCATCAACCAAACTATTCGTAAGTACGTAGATTAAGGTAGTAAACACCTCTAATACCAGTTAGAAATCTGTCACTGATTATACATAGGGCAGGAAATAAGCAGCAGATTTTTAGTAAATAGCTTAAAATCTTAAAAATATCAGCGATCCAAGAAAAGTTTATATTCCACACTGATAGGCTGGATAGAGTCTTTGATTATATATGTAGTATAGAGACATGCATGTCATGTCTTTCAAAAATGCACACACAGCCATTTTTATAATATATGGTAAACTTGGAACAACCATTATTGACACTTAAAAGGTTCTGAAAAATCAGTGTTACATAACTGTATTTTTAGGATATCGTCCAGGAGCACTGTCTTTTTAATTTTTTCTTGTGAAAATAAAAATAAATAGGGTTATCAGGTTAAATCTATATTTAGTATACTTCTCCATGACAAATAATAGTTTAGTATATTTTATTTTCTAGGATAGCATTTTCTTGGAATTATCTATACACAGGGCCCCTTCTGTCAATCTGATGACTCTCTCTTTACAAAGGACTTGAAAACCTCTAAGTCACTGCATGGCTCATGATCTCACAATGCTGAATTACACCATGTTACAAAAAAAAAAAAATCAAGAAAGCTCTTTTATTTAGTTTTAAACTATTTTATTAGATAACAATGACTATCTACAATGAAGAATATCATGATGAAATGACGAATGTTTTCTTTCAAATATAGAACACCAGAATACTTGAGTACAGAGTGTGGTATGGGGGGTATATGTCAAGGGAGTATAAAGAGAGCGATCAGGAAGATAAACTGTTTCTTGGTTTATCTTTAGATAGTATTTGCTTGTTACAATAAGCATATTTTAATTTTAATTAAATAATTAAGAAAATGAGACATAAATAAATACAGAAAAAAATAAAAGCAGCAGGGAATTTTCTTAGTGTGAGAGTCCTCTTATAAGAAAATTTGAAAAAAGTTGCAGAAACTCAGTGAAATACAAGCCTTTCTCAATCAAATCACAGAAAGAATTTCTAGGGGAACTTGCTAGGGTAGCAAGGCTGAGCTAATCTGGATGTCACTTCCTCATATTGATTATATTTTTAAATCCCCAAAATTACAAGTAAATCTCAAAATTTGCTCACTAAAATAATTTTAAAATATCTGTTTTTCACTTGCAGATCTTAATCTATTCCAAGAGAAGACTCTCTTGCTAATTAGTATGACTTCCTGGATTCAATATATCCATACATATTATTACCTAAAGGTAAAAGAGCTTTTTGTGACTTATTTAATAAATATTCTTTGAATATTACTGAAAATATCAGGGTTTTATATCTGTGCATTATATCTAGGAAAACTTGATCTTTGAGATCTTGATGATACAAAAGGTGTTAAAATTTTGCTTTCTCTCTATCTTTAAATTTAGCATCTTTATTTGAAAATGTTTCTGTTTTGACTCAGGGTGAGGATGGGGATAAATGATTTTTAATTTTGTATATTGTACCTTGGCTTAGATCACACTTAATATTTATTTACATAATCCTTTCCTCTCTTTTCTATGCTTTAGCATGATTAGAAATTGCACAACACTTTTCTAAAACACAATATTTTTTACCTCCCATCTTAATGCACAACAGCCTAGATTACTGAACATCATGTATTATGGTGATTTGAACACTTAATCTGCATCTGATTCATTGTAAACCATTTGGTGTTTAAACTAAAAAAAAACAAAACAAACAAACAAAAAAAAAACCCCTAACTTGTGTAAGATAAATTTCATATATGAAATGGAATATATTCAAATGGAATGGAGAAAAGTTGCAAAGATATTTTTTGATGGAACCCCCTTAAAGCCCAACTTAAGTCAGCATCATGAAGCTGAATGACTTTATGTGTGTGAGTAACAAGAAATTTATTCTTGTACAGATAGTTCACTTTTCATTTGATTCTTATTGGGAAGCAGTAATAGCTTTGAAAAGAAGGAACTGGAGTTAACAGGAGTAACTTAATAAGTAAGTTAACTTATTAAGTTAACAGGACTAACTTAATAAGTATAAATTTAAAAGCCACCAAACAAAAGCTATATGCCACAACTCCTTGTTATTCTACTGAATATTGCCATTGAAATGAAACATTTCTCAGTGTCCTCTCAGTTAAATTGCAGACTTCATGATAGCGTAGCATAAAAGTTAGCTTAAGTTTATGATAGAGAAGCCAAACTGAAAGAGTGGAGAAATGGGTCTGAGAAGGACTTATTTCTTTGGATAAGAAATACTTATAAGGAAAAAAAAAACACCCTAAAGGAAGAGGGCTTAGGCAAATACATACAGTTCAAGAATAATACACTAGTGAGAGAGGGTCATTCTGAGCATATCTTAACTGTCTGCACAACACTCATGATCAAGTTACAGTAGGGTAAAGGAGTTAAATAGAAAAATTTAAAACTCAAGTGAAATGGATATTTAGAATACAAGACATCAGAAGATACTTTCTGGAGTTTTTCCAGCAATTGGGGATGGGATTTTCTGTGCAGGTATCAAAGACTTTCTATAGGTACAGAGCCAGAGATAATAACTACTGAGAGGGCAGCCCCAAGTTATCTCAATCTTATTATTGTACACAGCCTTCTGTGCAATGTGATCTGAAGAATTTTGGAAATAACTTATATCTACAATCCCTGCTTCCAATTAAAAGCAATTAAGCACGATCAAGAAGAATTCATAAGGCATTGCTTGCAATCCAACAATTCCATTCCTGGGTATATTCTGTGATCTAACTCCTTGCAAATGTTCATTATGAGATATTATGTGAACACAAGAATGTTCACAAAATTAATATTTGCAACAGAAAACATTGGAAAAATATAATCCATATATATTAAGTGTATATACAAAACTTCATAATAATGATGTATTTTATAATACTAAAAATGAATTTAAAATAAGATAAATAAAATATACATACAAAAAATAATCTCTCACAATATTATTAGAAAGAACAAGCAAGGGGGCAACGGGTGGCCCAGTCAGTTGTGTCTGCCTTCAACTCAGGTCATGATCTCAGCTCTTGGGATTGAACCCCATGTCAGGCTCCCTGCTCAATGGGGAGTCTGCTTCTCCCTCTCCTTCTGCCCTTTCCCCAACTCACATTCTCTCTCTCATCTCTATTGCAGAGAGAGGCTATATGCCACAACTCCTTGTTATCCTACTGAATATTTCCATGGAAATTAAACATTTCTCAGTGTCCTCTCAGTTAAATTGCAGACTTCATGATAGCATAGCATAAAAGTTAGCTTAAGTTTATGATAGAGAAGCCAATAGTTAAATAGTTAAAATATTTAAAAGAAATAAGAAAAGGAAAGAAAGAGAAGAAAGAAGAAAGAAAGAAAGAAAGAAAGAAAGAAAGAAAGAAAGAAAGAAAGAAAGAAAGAAAGAAAGAAAGAAGGAAGGAAGGAAGGAAGGAAGGAAGGAAGGAAGGAAGGAAGGAAGGAAGGAAGGGAAGGAAAGAAGGAAGGAAGAAAAAGACAAGAAAAGGGTACAATCCTGGAGGTTCAGGTAAAGAGGGCATTAAAGTTCACAGGCCAAGAGAAAAAGACATGAGGTAGACAATGATGAGTACATTGTATCCAAAATTCTATTTGTTGTGACTCCCTTTCTCCTTCCTAGACCATACCTCATATCATATTGCTTCTCACTCTTACCTTCTTTTGATTTCTCCAAAATTCCACATCTATCACTACAATATATTTGCACTCACAGTTTTTTCACCTGAAGTGCTCTTCCCCAATCTCCCTTAAGTTTATTTTTATTAGCTTAAGTGTCACCTATTCGGATAAGTCTTCTCTAACAACCAAAATTTGAATAAAATTCTAATAGTCAGCTGTTCTATTAGCTTCTTTTATTTTGTCTTCTCTGAGTTGATGTATTTTGTATATTTATCACCCAGCATTTCTCCTACCTTTCCTCCCCCACCAACATACACTCCTACTGGATTTTGTGTTTGTTTGTTTGGAATTTAGGCTCCAAAAGACTATGGACATTTTCTTACTCTGCATTTTCAGGTTCCAGAATATTACCTGGTATAAAGCAGGCATTCACAAAATAATTTTTGAATATTTTTAAGTGAATTCACTCAAGGTGGAAATAATGAATCTGCATTTGCAAAATTTCTCCAAGAAATTCTGACAATCAACATATTTAGAATTGAGTGACCAAAATATATATTTTTGTATTATCACCTCTCTTTCTGACTTTTAGAAAAAATTCTCTTCTGGAATTCACAATAGCTCTTCAGGTAAATGAAATTCTCTTAAGCTGCCAATATCTCCTGGCATCCTTCTAATTTGACAACTGACATAATCTTAGTATAGTATAAGGTGGCAGGTCTCAAGACCAAGGATCATTTTTATTCTTGCAGGTGGAATAAATACTTATTGGGAATGGGGAGTGAGTTAATCTAGTGAACAAAAGCAGTGATCTGTTACCTCACTTACATTTCCCTCTTCTACTTAAAAAAGTTCTGATTTGTTATTGATTCATAAAAACAAGGTTATTTCTATTTGTTGTATATTTTCAAGTTCATTTTAATTAACTAGATTTTTTGAACGTATTCTCTCTATTTTGCTTTATATACTTAAAAAATGAACATCTACCTGTAGTTAATCCAATAAAGCATACTAGTGTACTATGTTTTGTAATAATACATTATAATTTTTGACATGTTTCATCTGATCAAGTTTGGAGTAAAATTTTTCCCTCTGAGAAAATACCACATATTTCATATGTTACTACACTGCAGCCTGGTTTGTCAAGGTATTCATATGGCTTACTAGGATTTAGTTTAAGTACTCTTATATCAGTAAAATATTCCTTCTATATATTATATATTTAACAAATAAAACAGCAAAGTTAAAAAAATGTCACTCTTGAACCTATGAAAAAGTTAAAAGATTTAAATGTCTAGTTTTTCTAAATGATCACTTAATAATCATGGCAATATGAATATTAATAACAGGTAAAATTTATATAATAACTGCTATGAGATAGGCAGAAGCTTTTCATGTGCAACTAATGCTTAACAAGCTATGGGTAGGTACTGTTGCTGTCCCTGTTTATATATATATATATTTTTTTTTATTATTATTTATTTATTTTTTTTTAATTTGACAGATCACAAGTAGGCAGAGAGGTAGGCAGAGAGAGAGGAAGAAGCAGGCTTCCTGCGAAGCAGTGAGCCCGATGCAGGCCTTGATCCCAGGACCCTGAGATCATGACCTGAGCTGAAGGCAGAAGTTTTAACCCACTGAGCCACCCAGGAGCACACTGTCCCCTTTTTTAAAGGGAGGATTGTTAGGGTACAGACAAGTTGAATAATTTGTCTTGGTCACAAGGCTAGTAAACAATAGGGTTGGGATTTAATCCTAAGTGTTTCATATCCAGTGTCCATGTTTATAACCACTAGGTTGTTTATGGCTTTGGTGTTTTGTTTTGTTTTGTTTTGTTTTGTTTTGTTTTGTTTTGTTTTGTTTTGTTTTTTCCCCACTTCAACTCATTTGATCTCTGGCCTTCAACTTGAGGATGATGGTGGTAATTTTTTTAAAGAAAGATAAAAGAATCAAGTAGCTAAAACAAGTATCCTGTAAGGAAACAGATTCCATTGTGGTTAAAAAAAAAAGAAAGAGAAAAGTAAAAGCCATAAAGAGTGTCGTGGGCTGAGCAACCATCCTATGGGTGAAAAAGAGACAAATGACAATTTCTTTTAGATTTACTGTACTTTAGCTGTGAGTTCTTTTTGGCCTCACACAGAGAACTGGTCAATCAATATCTTTGCTCCCAATTATCTTAGCACTGTTTACTTCTGTCCTTAGCAATGGTACATTCAGTCATAACACTGATGAATGAAGGAAAATGTTTTATTCTGTCTTTTTTTATGGGAATATACATTTCCCATAAATATGTTACCAAAATATAAAGCATAAGATATTTGAAGTTAATTATATTTTACGTTGTATAGGTGTTTAAATTCATTTAATATTTTCTATTTGTAAGTTTATTCATACCATATTACTCATATCATCACTACATTGTACACTGCCTTCAAGTATTAATTAGAAATATTTTATCCCTGCAAATTATATCTTTAATCCACATTTTGGTGGGAAGAGTGAAATATATGAATAAACGTAGTAACCTGTTATTTTTATAATGACCTAACCCTTCAGTTTCTGATCTGCTGAAACACTTACAGTTGTACAAGAGAACTAATTGCATTGTGACTTTTGTCTTGCTCTTATCTCATCTTTCCCACAGAAATGTTTGTTACTTGAAGACAAGAATTATATCTTATACATTTTTTCACTTTCAAAGTCCATCAGAGTGTTTGATATAATACAAGTACAAAGTAACTGAATAAAGTCAGTATGAAAAATTGTTTTAATACCACTCTATAAAATTGTGCTTTTAAAAACAGTTTAAAGCTTTCAGACACATTTTAACCAGTCTTTTCTATAAAATTTTATCTTTCTGTGTGATTTCTCCTTTTAGCAGAATCTCTATGCCTTATTTTATTTATTAAACTCCAATTTAATCTCTTTTAACTATTAACAAAATTTATTGGAAATGATGAAATATATTCAGCCCTCATGGGTTATAAAATATCAATAAAGGATAAATAAAAGTTAACAAAAATTAAGAAGGAAAGGAAAACAAGACACCATAGCACAGTGTTAAGAACTCAAAACTAAATTTAAATCCTACATAGAAACAATCCAGGTGACTTTGGGTATGTTAACTAACCTTTCTAATTATCAGTTTCTAAATCCAGAAAAAAAAGAAGCTATTATTTATTTCATTGGGTCATTTTGAGGGTTAAATTAAACATCAAATATACCCATATGGTGGTTGCCCTACTTGCCCTACTATAGTTACTCACTTACAGGTTTTCATTATCACTGTTTTTTATTATTGTTATGCTATTAGTTATAATAAAATTATCAATAGCTATTGGTAATAAAATACTAATAAATTTATTAGTATATTGGCATGATTTTGATTACATAGATATTAATATAATAATAATAATAATAATAATAAATATTCTAGGCCACACCTGTTTCTGTCCTTTTACTTATCAATACCCTATTGTCAAAATATTAACTTCCAAACCAAGGCAAAAAATAAAAGAGCATTTACTTTACCAGATTCCTTTTTTGTCTTTTACCTCCCCCATGCTTCAATATTCTAAAGATCTATATAGAATTAATTGAATTAAGTTAGCTCTTGAGTACTTTACTATTATTATTACTATTATTTTAGTTTCTTGGATCTGTAGCTAAAATATGACTGTGGGTACAAAATTGTGGTAATACCCTGAGATTAGACTGATATGCAAAGACTAGAGGCAATGTGAAAGGGCTTTCTCAAAAGACATACAGCAGATACTTCAAAAAGTTTTTTATTTCTAAGAGACAGCCTTCTATGTGTAAAATTATCATCATTCTGAATTTGATTTACTTTGGGTTGAAACAAAGACAGTTTGATATTGTCATAATTATCTGACTTAAAAAACTGACAAATTTTGTTTTGAAGAGATCTTTTCTTCCTTGAAAGCAATAGAAAGATTCTAAAGAAATACAATGATACAACCAGTATTTTAACCAACATTCTATGCAAATGGTATCATTATATAAATTTTAATGTAGTTTGCTAAAATGAATATTGACATTTGGAGGAGAGTAAATGACATCTAAAGAATCATAAAATGTATAAAACTGCTATAGATTGTGGGAATTATGGTATCTGGAGAGAAACGTCTGGACACCGATGGTTGGCTGTGCCTAGGTGTCAGGCTGAGTGTATTCTATCTATTAGAGAAATTTTCATAAAGAATGGTAATAACCATAGGCTTCAAGGATTAAAAGTTTGACTGGGAGATAAGATGTGAGAGAGTCATAAGTGAATTCAGGATGCCTTGGTGGTTCAGTTGGTTAAGAATTTGACTCTGGATTTTGGCTCAAGTCATGATCTCAACTTTGTGAGACTGAGTCCTACATCAGGCATCACACTGGGCATGGAACCTGCCTAAGATTCTCTTTCTTCCTCTGCCCCTCTCACCCTAAAAGAGGAAAGAAAAGAAAGAAAAGGAAAATAAAGAAGAAAAGAAAAGGAAAGGAAAGGAAGAAAGAAGAAAAGAAAAAAAAAAAGAAAAAGAAAAGAAAAGAAAAAAAAGTGACCAGATCAATACAGGAAAAAACTACAAAGAGGAGAAAATTTTATTTTAAAAATTTTTTTTAGATTTATTTATCTGTTTATTTATTTATTGGAGAGAGAGAGAGAGAGCACAAGCAGGGGGAGTAGGAGGCAAAAAGAGAAGCAGGATCCCAGCTAGGCAAGAAGCCCCATGTGGGACTTGACCCCAGGACCCTCGGATCATGACCCAAGCTGAAGGCACACACTTAACTGACTAAGCCACCCAGATACCCCAAAGAGGAGAAAAAATTTAAAGTTGATAATATAAAGAGAAATAAAATAAATTTTTCTTTCCTCAAAATGAAAATATTTTGAATTTAAACCCCACCTTTTTTTTTAGGAGAAGGATAATTCCATAGAGCTCCGACTATTGATAATTACAGAGTAACTTCCAGATTTCTGCAAAACAGTTAAGAGATTAGAATTGATCAAAAGCATTAGAAAAGAATCTCTTGCTATGTCAAGAGTCAGAAGCATCTCACCTTCTGCTTCCCTTCTAAGCCAGTCTTAGCAAGGGAATGGACCAAGCACAGGACCAACAACATGGTGACACTTATAAAGAAGAAAAAGAAGACTGCCAGCTTTGTATCAGCAACTGTGTTAATGTTAAACACTATTTTTAAAACAAATATGTTAACTTAATACTTAAAGTTCACACACACACACACAAATACTTGTTTAAAGACACTATCTTGTTTAGGGTAAAGAAGTTTTCTGAATATAAAATACATTAATGAAATTAAGATATTTATAAAAAATTTTATCTGGGGTTGCTTAAGTCATCAAGAGGGCAATGAGGTAATATGTATAAATCATTTCAATTTGTCTTTCCAGATAAGTCTTATTATTTATTTGTTTGTTTGTTTGTTTATTTGTTTATCTATTTATTTATTTATTTAGAGCACACAAGCAAGAATGCAGGGAGGGACAGAGGGAGAGAGAGACAGAGACAGCGAATCCCAAGCAGGCTCCATGCCCAGTGCAGAGCTCCATCTCAGGACCCTGAGATCATGATCTGAACCAAAATCGAGTCAGATGCTTAACCAACTGAGCATCCATGCATTTCATTTCCAGATAAGCATTTCTATCAAGGTAGAAAAAAACTCTTTGTTTTTTTTTTTCAAAACATTTGAAAACTTTTTTTTCAAACTAGTATTTCATGGAATCTGATAAACTAGATGTTCTGTCCAAAAATGTGTTCCGTGGCAAAATCACTTTGGGGAAGATGCACACTAGATACCTACTCCCTCTCCACTTTGTCACTAAAACTAGACTTTTTATCACTAAAACTAGACTTAAGTTTCTAGTAAAAGTAAATGCATTTAACCTAGAATTTTCCAAGTCTTTTTAAACGTAAACTCTTTCTCCCTCGCAGAAGGCAAGATCATAGGGGAGACGGTAATCGGGTCTTAAATGTCTTGAAGGGTAAAGACTGTCAAGGGTAGAATTTCAGAAGGAACTACTCTACAAAGAGGTGTGACAATGTCACTGTGGAAATGGTAAACAGCAATCAATTTAATGTGGCTTAAGCAGAGAGGTAGTGTTTTGTATATATATGGAAAATTGTTGCAAATGAAAAAGCTGTTATAGATGAGGTTCCTTCGTTGAAGGACCCTATATATCACATTCATGATGACTGACTCATCCTATAAATAGGAGCTGGTAAGGGAGCATGCCAGCCATTCTATCTGTATGTTAGGACAATTGTCCCAGAAACATGTAATGAGGATCAGAAGATGATACTGTAGTTAGAGACATTGGCCTGGAGGCTATTAACCTTACAGTAACTAAGCTCAGTCACTAATTTATGAGAACAGAAATAAATAAAATGAAAAATATTCAAAGAAGGTAAAAGAAAAATGTTGCTGAACCTCATGTCCACTTCTCAGTCAAACAGTAATCAAAGTTATCTACGGTGAAGAAAGTCAGAGGTAGAATCACAGCTAGTGAAGGGTCTTTCAAGAGGTTATCAACATATGTTATTTTTAAATTTTGCCTACTAGTTTAAAAATTGATTTAAAAACTAAAAAGCAATTCTTATTTAGGAGTTAATTTCTTGATAAAGGATAAATCTGCTTAGATAAGATAATTATCAGGTATACTTAACTTGAGATCAAGTTAAGCTTTTTTCTGACAAGTTCTTAATTTTTTCATACCAAATATTTTCATCTCATTATTGTATTAAAACATATTTGTATATTTATTGATTAGCTATATTCTCAAGTTTAAAAGTTCACTTGATTCAGAGTGTCTGGATGGCATAGTTAGTGAAGTATCTTGATTCTTGGTTTCAGCTTGGGTTGTGACCTCAGGAGTTGAGCCCTGTAATGGGCTCTGTGCTCAGCACTGAGTCTGCTTAAGTTTCTCTCTCTCCCCTCTGCCCCTCACCTCAGCATGTGTGCTCCTTCTCTTTTTCTCTGTCCCTCTAAAATAAACAAATACATCTTAAAATTTCACTTGACTGAACTCAGTAAACAGTTTATATTTATTTCACCTAAAATAGTTTGTATTCAACACTTTATCTCTTTATCTTGGTTTATCTGTGCACCAAAGTGATTAATTACCTTGATTATAAGAAAATCAGCTCTTAATTATCCACCATGAAAAAGGAAATAACATGGGCCATTGATTCTAAAATAGCAAAAATAACCATATTACTTTGTATATATTTCCTCCAGTATGAGTTGTTTCTTGGCAGAACTACTAACAAGTAGACATGTGTTAAGTTTTCCCTCCAATTTAATAAAAATAAGGACCTAAAGTGTAAGATGCCTTTGCAAACCACATTTCTAACGATCAGTCCAAGGCTAGAAACAAACAGACAATACCTCTGAAATAGTTGAGTTCTAAATATCTGAAATTGCTCTATTTATAGTGAGAAATTATACCATTTTGCTTTCACATTTGAGAACTGTGGGACAAGAGTAGAGAAAGAATGTAAATTGATCTTCACTTAACTTATCCATAGAGCCAGCTGCTTTAATTTGAAATATTCATAGAATATATGTGCAATAACCATGTCTACTCCAAATGTATTTCAAGAGATACGCTACTTATTAAGTGCACAGAATTCTGCCAATCTACTCTGTTAGAAAGTAGGTCATAATTAAAATGTAATCACTTACTTTCACTGGAATTTCTGCTTAAGCTTAAGAGTCAGAATTAAACAAAATCATATTAAGAAGTACTTCTATAACAGCAGGGATAATTTTTTTTTCCTTTTGAACTGAATTCTAGTTTATTCTTCAGTATCATTTTTTTTCTATGGCTCTTTTTCTTATTAACCAAAGAGATGGTGTAAAGACTCACAGAGTTCCATGATTCGTTTAGGCATGGATGTTACTTATGGCCATTTTCAGGCACTTTTCTATTAAGGTTTTTCCTTGTGAAAGTTAATGAACAACGTTTTAACCTAATTTACATTAATTATGAAAGATATTTGGTATTGAGAGTAGTCGAATAATGCATTTACATTTTGTGGGAATGAATTAGAGGAAAATTGAAAGGATATATAAAATTTCAATTTTGGGGCGCCTGGGTGGCTCAGAGGATTAAGCCTCTGCCTTCGGCTCAGGTCATGATCTCAGGGTCCTGGGATTGAGGCCCGCATCGGGCTCTCTGCTCAGCGGGGAGCCTGCTTCCCCCTCTCTCTCTGCCTGCCTCTCTGCCTACTTGTGATCTCTGTCTGTCTGTCAAATAAATAAATAAAAAATCTTTAAAAAAATATTTCAATTTTTTTTTAGTAAATCAACTCCCAAACAGCTAAATAAAATTACATGCAAATGATTTTAAGTTAGATTTTATTATATATTAACAGAAAAAATATAAAATTAACTTTTAATCCAAGTAATAGCTATGCAGTACAACCTAAATCTTGTGGAAAAAAAACAATTTGTGAAATTCCTTATCTTAATTTCAGGAAATTCATTCACTAAGAGAATAGGATTTTTAATTAATTAATTATGATTCCTATTTTGTAAGAAATTTCTATCTTACTAGGATTACAATATATATCAATACAAAATCTACAGTCATCAACCAAGATAGAGTGATAAGTATTAAAGTTTTCCTTCAACTCTAAACAAATTTAAGAACAAAATATATATGGGGGCACTTGGCTGCCTCAGTTGATAGAACATGTGACTCGATCTCAGGTTTGTGAGTTCAAGGCCAATGTTGATGTAGAGATTACTTTAAAAAAAATCTTTTAAAAAGGGAAAAGAAACCCAAAATGTATGTCTATAATAATGTGCATATAATATGTATAAAACAATGGTTTTCAGATAGCACAGCACTAATTCCTGAGAGAAGGATAACAAACAAAGTGAGCCACAATAATGACAGCAGCTTATTGCTGGTAATGAAGGCAGTGTTCAGGCTGAAGGTCAGACTGAGTGAAATGCGACAGAGCCTAATGGTTTAGCTAAATTTAAAAAGCAGAAACTAAAGAATACACAGTTCTGAATTGAGCTAGTTTGTTACTCTGTATAAACGAGCTCTCCGGGGACCTTTACTAAAATGGTTATTAGAATTAATGGTGAAAGAGCAGTGCGCCAGCCTCTGGGGGCTGAATACTTGAACCTGGATTAACATAAGACTCAAAATGAGTACTTACTCTAATTCAACTGAGAACATCACAGGAAGAACAAACATTCAACCTATGGAATTGGGTTAAAGGAAGAATATAATGTATTTACAATAAAAATAGGAACTATGTCATCCCATCTCTTGATCTGAAATGGAGTGTGCCCACTGAAACAACAGAAATGTTGTCAGTGCAAGCCTTCTTAGATGTTGGTGGTTCTTGAATTTAGTGGGCTAACTGAAAGTCTGTGATCACACAATGGTCATAATAGTATTCCAAACAACAGAAATCTAGAAAGAGAGGCACCTGGTTGGGTTAAACCAGCACAGTGGGTTAAGTGTCAGACTATTGATTTTGGCTCAGGTCATGATTTCAGGTCATGAGATCAAGCCCCCCCCCACCGCCCCATTGGGTTCTACATCTGCTTAAGACTCTCTCCCTCTCCCTCTGTCCCTCCCTTTGTGTGGTCTCTCTCTCTCAATTAAATAAATAAATCTTTTTAAAAAGAAAGAAAGAAAACCAGGAAGGAGAATTCATAAAAATTCTAGCTTTCTGCTATTTTAAATACCAGTCAGATGAACTATCCTCTTCAAATTCACTATTATGATTGTATAGTATGAGTAATATCAGCTCTAAAATCCTGTCAGGATCACTATATGATTAGAAGATATGGGAAGCCAGGAATGTTTCCTGCATATTTTTCCATTAAAGGGATATTACTTCTCTATGATATTCAGGATGGATATATGGCAATCTAGTCTTGTAGTGGTCTGATAAATCAGTGTGTTTGTTGGGCTCTTAGGCTTCATTCCAAGCAAGTAAATTACTGGGATTTATGGGCTAAATATAATTTTAAAAAAATAATTTTAAAATAATTTAGATTGCCAGAAGAAAAAACAGTAAAGAAAATGAAAGAAAAATGTGATCATTAAAAAAACTCTGTGTCTTTCATAGAACCCTCTGCTTTCTTTCTTGACTGCCCCTGTTCCTTCTCTTCCCCTGTATCTCTTTATCCCTCCCTGCCTCCAATGGACTTTGGTGATCGGTGAGATGATCTTTAAGCAGGTGGTTCACACCATTAGTGGATTTCTCTGTAAAGAAGGATGAGGGTACTTCTTCTTTAGCTGATAATGAGTTACCTATTCTGTTTAAGGCACAGTTGTATATGCCTTGTGGCCCATTCCTGAGTCCAATTTTACCTCCAAGAGTCCCTTATAATCCATACATCATGAAAATAGTAAAGGAGACATGATAAAGTAGACCCCTGAATAGAAAACAATTGACTCCCAGTTATCTACATACCTTCCATGCCAGCTGATACTACTCATTTAGGGGCTTCTTTTTCCTCTGCCCCAGAACTTTGCATAAGTACTGCCAAGCAGGTTTCCAATTTGCACACCAAGCATGGAGAGGTGCAATGGCTCATTCATGGAGTTCTGATAATAGCCAACTTTTATCCTTTGATGGAGTAAGCATGTCAGGGTCCATATCATCACATCAATGAATATAGATAGCGGCCAAAGGAAACTGACTATCCATTATCCTCCACAACTACAGAAAAGTCTATCCTTTTTAATTTTTTATACTAACAAAGTAAAAGTAACTATTATGCATCTAAGTAGTCAAGTCTTAAATCAGACACAGAAGTATTTTACAAACTAGTTTGGTTGGAAACATAGTGTAGAAAAGAAAAAAATATGTAATTAATATACAAATAGAAATCTGGCATTTACAAACAGAAACTGTAAAAAAAAATAACATCATTTGATTAACTTTAGGATGTAAGTTTTCTGCAGACCCAGTATAGATCAACAAAACTGAACAGCTATTATTCATGGAGATTTGGTAGACTGATTTCTATTATATGCAAAAAAAAGTTCTTTGCAGAGGTTATTCCTCAATACCTGAAATAATTAAAGATACATAAATTAAACAGTGGAAGCTAAATTTATACCCTTCAGTGGATGCTTTGTAATACGACTTTGACACTCGATCATGGCTGTACATATTTTTGTGTTTTGCATTTGGGAAAAATTATTGTAGAATATAAAATAATTACCAAAGCATCTAAATTGTCATATAAATATGATACTACTATGTGATTGATTGAAACTTAGGAGAAATTTATTAGACCATGCAAGGAACTCTCTTAATTAAAAATTTTGATTATCAGTCTCTAGAGTTAAACTAGTCTTTAAAATTAGATTGGATGAGACTGCATAAGGAAACTACCAAATATTTAGATCACTAATCATTTGAAAATGTAAGTATTAATGAGACCACAATTAGTGAAATTAATTTATGACTAAGAAAAATATTTTTGTATTGTTAACCAACAATCTGATTTAAACCTTCAACAAAATATTAGCAAACTGAAATCAACAATGTATTAAAAGGATCATATACCACAATCAAATGGAATTTAAGTAAAAAGGAATGGTTCAAAATTTGCAAATCAATCAATGTGATACAGCACATAACAAACTAAAAGATAAAAAGGATAAGCTTTTGACAAAATTCAACATCCATTTACAATAAAAACTCTCAGTCAAGTGGATATAGAAGGAATACACTGGATTATCTGGATTGCTCAGTCAGTTGAACATTCAATTCTTGATTTCAGCTCAGATCATGATCTCAGGGTTGTGAGATCAAGCCCTGCATTGGGCTCCACACTATGTGTAGAGCCTGCTAGGCATTTTTCTTTCTCCCTCTCCCTTAGTCTTTCCCTACCATGCACATTCTTCCTTCTTCTCAAAAAAAAAAAAAAAAGAAAGAAAGAAAGAAAAGAAAAAAGGAAAGAAAAGACTGCTCCTCAACATAATAAAGGTCATATGTGACAAACTCATAGTTAAAATCATCCTCACTGGTGCAAAGGTGAAAGCTTGTCCTCTAAGATAAGGGGAAAGGCAAGAATGCCCACTCTCACCACTTTCATTCAACATAGTATTAAAAAATCTAGCCACAGGAATTAGGTAAGAAAAAGAAATAAAAGGCATCCAAATTGGAAAGGAAGACATAAAATTGTCACTATCTGCATAAGACATGATGCTGCATACTATATACAGAAAGCTCTAAAAACCCCACCAAATAATATATATGAATACTAGAATTAATAAGTGGATTCAATAAAGTTGAAGGATATAAAATTAACATACAGGAATTGATTGCATTTCTGTACACTAATAATGAGCTATCAGAAAAAGAAATTAAGAAAATAATCTCATTTACAAGTACATCAAAAAGAACAAAATACCTTAAAATAAATTTAAGAAAGAAGGTGAAAGACCTATACTCTGAAAACTATGAGACACTGATAAAAGAAATTGAAGATGATATAAATAAATGAAAAGATTTTCTGTGTTCATTGGGTTAGAGGAATTACTACTGTTAAACATTCCATATTCCACAGCAATCTGCAGATTTAATGAAATCCCCAGGAAAATACCAATGGCATTTTTCACAGAACCAGTATAAATAATCATAACATTTGCATATAATGCACAAAAGACCCTGAATAGGCCAAGTGATCTGTGATAAAAGAATAAACCTGGAGGTAGCATATTCCCTGATTCAAAAAAGCTATAGTAATCAAAATAGTACAGAACTGACATGAAAACAGACACATAGCTTAAGGGAACAAAAACAACAAAAAGGAGAGAGCTCAGAAATAGTCCCATGCATACCTGGACAATTAACCTATTACAAAGGAGGTAAGAATATATAATGGGGAAAAGACAGTCTCTTCAACAAATAGGCAGCTACACATATAAGAATGACACCAGACCTGTATTTTACACCATATACAAAATAAATTCAAAATGGAAAGACTAGAATATAAGACCTGAAACTATAAAACTCCTAGAAAAGAATATAGGCGATAAGCTCTTTGACAATAGTCTTAACAATACTTATTTCTTATACCAGTCTCCTCAGGCAAAGAAAACAAAAACAAAAATAAATGAGATCACATTAAACCAAAACATTTTTGCACAATGAAAATTAACAAAATAAAAATGTACCCTACAGAATGGTAGAAAATATTTGCAGATCATACATCCAAAAAGGGGTTAATATCTGAAATCTATATATTTAGATACTTGAAATATCTGAAAATATAAGTAACTTACAGAACTTTATACCATAAGAGCAAACAACCTGATTAAAAAATGAATAGGGTGCCTGGGTGGCTCAGTGGGTTAAAGCCTCTGCCTTCGGCTTAGGTCATGATCTCAGAGTCCTGGGATCAAAGCCCGCATCAGTCTCTCTGCTCGGCAGGGAGCCTGTTTGCTCTACTTTCTGCCTACTCGGAGTCCTGGGATTGAGCCCCACATCAGGCTGCCTTCTCAGCGGGAAGCCTGCTTCTCCCTCTTTCATTCCCTCTGCTTGTGTTCCTTCTCTAGCTGTGTTTCTCTCTGTCAAATAAATTTTAAAATCTTTAAAAAAAAAATAGAAGAACATTAGAGAAAATGATGAAGCCTAAAGTTTGTTCTTTGTAAATTTGTAACATTTGCCAAAACTACTCAAAGAATGAGAAAAAAAGCAAATTATCGATATAAGGAATAAACGGAGATTAAACTAAAGATTCTGTATACATTAAAAGAAGACAAAGGAATATTACAAAAAGCTTCTGCCACAATGTTTGTCAACTTATATAAAATGGAAAAATTAAAAAAAAAACCTCTCTAAAATTCACATAAAAGAAAATAGCGAAAAATTGTTCTCTATTTTAAAATTTGAGTTTATTATAAAAAGAAATCATCTCATAAAGCAAATTCTAAATCCAGATGGATTAATGAGTGAATCTTATTGAAATTGAAGAAAGGATAATACCAATATTAATTAAACAAACTTTTCAGAAAACAGAGGCCAGTATAACCCAAAGACCAAATCTTTATCCATAAAAGAAAATAAAATTATAGACAAATATTACTTTAAAACATATACTTAAAATTCCTTTATAAAATATTATTATATTATTAGCAAAATAAAATCAGAATACATAAAAAAGTAATACATAACCAAAGACTATATCAGGAATGAAAGGTCAATTTAATACTGCAAATGCAATCAATGTAATTCACTATATTAATAGCTAAAAAAAAATTCTCCATACAGAGAAATCATTTTTCTTAAGATTTATGTATGTATGAAATTATGTATGTATGCATATGTGTATTTATTTATTTATTTGAGTGAGAGTGAGAGCACCTGCACAAGAGGGATGGGCAGAGGGAGAAGGAAAGAGAATCTCAAGCAGACTCCACACTCACATGGAGCCTGACACAGGACTTGATCTTATGACCCTGAGATCACAACCTGATCTGAAACCAAGAGTTGGACACTCAACTGACTGCACCACCCAAGTACCCCTTAGAGAAAGCATTTTAACAAAACTTTGCAAACCAGGAATGAAGTAAATTTCCTCACCATGATAAAAGGAAATGGAGACATCTTAATTAACATCTGGGCAAAAGACATTTTATACACTTGCATCCTAATCTCTAGAACAAAGCAAGGGTGTAACTTCTCACCAATTAATTACAACATTTTACAGGAGGTTCTAGACATTGCAATAAGAGAAGAAAAGTAATAAAAGCATAAAGATTTAAAAAATAAAACTATTCACAGAAGACAAATCATGTTTATGAAAAATAATCAAACTACTTATAGAACAACTACTAGAAAATAAGTGAATTTTGCAATGCTACATGATAGAAAGTTAATATACAAAAATATTTATTTCTGTATAACCACATCATGTAAATGAAAAATAAAATGTAAAAAATTCCATTTGCAATAAAATCAACCACCAGCAAAATACATGTAAATTTAACAAAATTTTTAATACTTCTAAATTCAAATATTTAATAAATCATAAGATAAATCAAAGAGGAGTAAAATAAATTGAGAGATAGAACATGTCCATAAATTGACACACTAAAAATTAAGATATTCATATATTGATATACAGATGTTTTGAAATTTCAATCATAATCCCTTGAGGATTTTATAGGAATTGACCAGTCAATTCTAATTTTTTTATGAAAATGCAAAAGATCTGAAGTAGAAAAAAAAATTGTGATAAAACCAAAACAAAGTTTGAGACCTCATATTACCTGATTTCAAGAATTGTTACAAAGCTACAATATTCAAGATAGCTTGGTATTATCATAAAAATTGATAAATAGATCAATGAAAAATTTAGAAAACACATTCACTTAATTTTAACAAGTGTGCCAATGCAATTCATTAGAGAAAGGGAGGTGGTTTCACTAAATGGTGCTGAAATAAGGAAATTTTTTATGAAAAGAAAATGAACCTCAACATTTACCTTATAGTTACATGAAAATTAACCTGACATAGATCATAGACCCAAATATGAAAGCTAAAGCTATAAAATGTCCAAAAGATACAGAATAATATAAACATGATGTAGGTATAACCATAGGCTATTTTGCCACATCACAAATAGGGATAACTATAAAAGGAAATAATAAGAATATGATGGACTTCATCAAAATTAAAAATGTGTTCATCAAAAGCTGTCATTAAGAAAATAAAAAGGCAAGGATGCCTGGATGGCTCAGAGGGTTAAGCCTCTGCCTTCAGCTCATGTCATGATCTCAAGGTCCTGGGATCAAGTCCCACATCGGGTTCTCTGCTCAGTGGGGAGCCTGCTTCCCTCTCTTTCTCTGCCTGCCTCTCTGCCTATTTGTAATCTCTCTCTCTCTGTCAAATAAATAAATAAAATCTTAAAAAAATAAAAGAAAAGAAATAAGCAAATCAAAGACTGGAGAAAAATATTTGAAAAAATATATTTGGCAAAAACTTGTTTCTAGAACATATGAAGAAATCCTATACATCAATGGTTATATATAGTTCTTAAAAATGATTAGGACTAAAAAATAGGAAGATATATAGGGAAGGAAGATATATTACAAAGGAAGATATATAAATACTTGATAATCACTTGAAAAGGGTATTGAATATCATTAGATAAATGTATATTAAGACCAGAGTGAAATACCATTACACAAACACTAAGATTGCTAAAATGAAAGAGACTGACTCCTCCAAATGTGGAAGAATATGGAGTAACTGAAGATCTCATATGTTGCTAGTGGGAATATGAATTGTCAAACCGCTCATCAGGCTTTCTGCTTGCCTAGAGGCCTGCTTCTCCCTCTCTCACTCCCCCTGCTTGTATTCTTTCTCTAACTGTATTTCTCTGTGAAATAAATAAAAAAACTCTTAAAAAAATTAAGCACACTTCTATCATAAGACCCAGAAATTCTATCCCTAGATATTTGCTGAAGACAAATGAAAACATATGTCCACAAAATAGACTTATACAAAACTATTTTATCATCATAATAATCCTAATTTTTTAGCACTAATTTAATTATGGAAAAAATGAGGTGGGCCAGGATGCTTAATCTTTCATTCAACAGTAAGTGCTCTATTAAAATCCAGTTATTGCAGAGCACAAAAAGTTCCCTACCCTGACCTGGACATAAGAGTTTTGAAGGTACTCTGGGTTCTAATCTCCATTTAAATACTTATATTACAGGGGCGCCTGGGTGGCTCAGTTGGTTAAGCGACTGCCTTCGGCTCAGGTCATGATCCCGGAGACCCAGGATCGAGCCCCACATCGGGCTCCTGCTCGGTGGGAAGCCTGCTTCTCCCTCTCTCACTCCCTCTGCTTGTGTTCCCTCTCTGGCTGTGTTTCTCTCTGTCAAATAAATAAATAAAATCTTTAAAAAATAAATCAATAAATATTTATATTACAAAGATTTTTCTAAATTCATAATTGTAAGTCCCTTTTATTTGGTCTATATGTGTTGTTTCTAATTTTCTGAATTTATTTCATTATCCAATAATGTAAAAAGAAAACATATTCTTTTAACAACAAAAGCACATAAAAATAATAAAAATGAAAGGATAAAGAAATGGTTAATAATATCCTCTTTTATTTATTTACTTTTAAAGATTTTATTTATTTGACAGAGAAAGACACAGTAAGAGAAGGAACACAAGCAGCAGGGAGTGAGAGAGGGAGAAGAGAGCCCAATGCAGGGCTCAGTCCGAGGACCCTGGGATGATGAGCTGAGCAGAAGGTAGACACTTAATGACTGAGCCACCCAGGCACCCCAATAAAACTCTATTTTAAATGTCCATTGTCTCTGCCACAAACTTGCAAAGATTTTTTTTCTATTTTTCTTTATGGAAACAAACGTGGTCAAAATAGTTGGACAGAAACTTACATTTTCCAAAATATTCTCTAGAGAGTGAGTAGCCTGATCTTGGTCACAGAAGTGGAGAGTTGTGGATAATTTTCTAGGAGTGATGATGACAGATCACTGCACTAGATTATCCTGGTTTGGCTGTCTCAGTTTAAGTAAATCACTGTGTGTCATTTCTATTGAAAGGAATGACAATGTTTCCTCTCTCCCTCAGCCAAAAGCCTCCTCAGGAGGGAGATACTTTTTTTTTTTAATTAATTAATTTATTTATTTATTTTTATTGTTACTTAAATTTTTTTTTCAGTGTTCCAAGATTCATTGCCCATTCCCCACACCCAGTGCTCCATGCATTAGGTGCCCTCAGTACCCACCACCAGGCTCTCCCATCCCCCCACCCCCTCCCTCCAAGTCTGGAGGGAGCTACTTTTGACCTCCCAAAGGTTTGGCAGCTTTAGACACTGCCTGGGGTATTGTCTAATGAACTCATTGTGACAACTGATATTTAATGGTCACATAATCATCGATTTAGAGCCGTCTTACAAGTCATATTACGTGTTGGGTGGAGGTAAAGCAAACACACCTCTGCCATTCATCATAATCTTAAACTTGGGTGAACAACTCGTCATTCCTTTTATTTACAACAGAGAAAAGATGTATGGGCAATCTGAAGTTCAAATCAATTAATTTTATCAGAGTTTCTAGTTCTTTTTTTCCCAAAAAGAGAAGAAATTAACACTTTTTAAGAGTCTATCCCCACTATAAGTGCTTAACATAAATCACCACATCAAATTGCCCCTTTACAAATATAGAAACATATTTAAGAAGTTTAACATTACCCAAGGTCATGCAACTAATAGATATTGGAGGCCAGAAATTAAACCCAGGGCTATTTCATCTCCAAAGTTTTCAACACCAACTATTGCCTTTTCTTCTTTTAAACAAGATGGAAAAGAACATCTTCATGAAAGAGGCAAAGAGCAAAGACTCTAAAAGAAAAACATACTTTTGAGGGGAAAAAAAGTATGTCAGTGAGTTTGTGTAGAAATGGTTACTCTAAGTCTTTTCTTTATGCAAGTTCAGTAGAGTCTAATTTTTGTTACCTACAAAAATGATAGCAAATGGAAAGTACACGACTAAAATGGGTCTTTTCAAAATGCAAAAGCTACAGTAAAAAAATAAACTTGCAAACAGCTCAAACTTAAGAGCAGAAAATATTGCACTATAAAAACTAAAAGAAAAAGATAACCTCTAAAAAATTGCTAACAAGGGTGTATAAGCATCAAAGATATTTGTCTATAGTGAGCACACTAGATCTAGTATGCTAGTGGCAGACTTGTGTTTTAAATTCTTATACCACTATGATATCAAAGGAAATGAGCAAACTATACGTAAAGAATAGTTTCAAGATGATCTAAAATTATTAATCATTGACTTTCTGATAGACTAGCAGAAAATAAAACTATTACTTCAAACATCTGGATGAAAAGCAAAAAAAAAATCAGTTAATCAAGTTTCAGTCTACATGATGCCAATATTAGGCTTAATAGTTGATAGATCAATTAAAAATAAAGACAAGATAAAAGAAAAGAAAAGGGGAAAGTGGGTTTTCTCTATGGCTTGTATAAAGCCAGGCTATAAGCAACTGGACAGCAAAAATGTTTGAAAAAAGTATGATTATAACAAAATTGAGGATACTGGCTCTTAGGAAATATTTTTTATTTTTTTTTATTTTTTAAGATTTTTTATTTATTTGAAAGAGAGAGAGATCACAAGTAGGCAGAGAAGCAGGCAGAGAGAATGGAAGAAACAGGCTCCCTGCTGAGCAGAGAGCCCAACTCAGGCCTGGATCCCAGGACTCTGAGATCATGACTTGAGCTAAAGACAGAGGCTTTAACCCACTGAGCCACCCAGGCACCCTAATTTTGTTTTTTAAATTTCAGTGATCTTCCCAAAGTCACAATGATTTAGGATTTCTGTCTCTACAAGAGTTACTAATCTAATGTTTTAAATAAAAATTATTTACAGTGTTTAACCTCAATGGGCTTGAGTAACCATAAGGATATCAGATATTAGATATTAGATGAAGGCTTATAAGGTCTGTCACAGGAAAAACTGCACTAAATAGTTTTACAGATAAGGAAGACTTTATTTAAGGCTATTGCAAATGGGGGAGAGAGACCAGGACTAAAGTGTGAACTCAACTCTGCTGAAACAAACAGCAAGATTTTTAAGCACCGGGTCAGAGGGAGAACACAGGTCATGTATTTGCTAATTGTTTTGCCCAAAAGGAAAGTAAACTTTTTTGTATCTTCATGATAGGAGGTAATTATACAAATTGGAGCAAGGCATCCACAAAAGTTATATTCTTACTTTATTCTACAGAAACTGGAAGATAATTAAAACTGACAAGAGGCTTAAATACATTACATGAAATTTGTGTAGATTTCACAGAGGCAGAGAAAGAATTTATAATTGCAAACTTTCTAAAGTAAATGGTCTTATAAGAAGAGAGGTAAAGCTTGAGAGTCAGGAAGAAATCTATTTAAGGTGTAGTTAGGCTGAGGGAAACATTTAGACTGTCTTGGTAAGTCCCAGAGCTAGAGACTTTAGCTTAAAATATAAGGACCTAGGAGATAAAGTTATAATTATTGGTCTCTGACCAGAGAGGCATCTTACCAAACCCAAATGTTTTCCAAAAATAGGTCCTAAAGCTTCTAAGAAGGCAATGATAATACATTGTAGGCAATTATGACTTACAGTTTCTTGGGTATATTTTGAAATTTGGGTTGGGCCCATAGCCTGAAAATTCACTTTATCAAAGGCATCATGTATGTTTCAATTCTACCATTGGCTTTATTTTCTACTCCTTGCCCCCAAGTACTACTAGAGTTTTGGCATTTGCATTTTTGCATTTGAATCCTTAGATCAGCAAATAGAACAAATTACAGAAAATGTCCAATATTCCTTCTCTTTGTCTTCCCAAACAATAAGCCATACGACTTTGTGAACTGATTGAAAAGTTTGGTCATTATACCAAGGTTATAATCAATGCAAATGGTCTCTATGGAATTATGAAATTAGAAATTGGTTTTGTGGGTTGATGGACAAGTAAAGTTGGTGAACAAAGGATAAGCTAGTGAAAATTAAAAGAAATTTCAGTTAATACCTAGCAAATGTATTATGCTTATATTTGAATGGTTATGTCTATTTGTCCCAGAAGTTAAAACATCATTTTAGAATTGATAGCATTAATACAAACAGGAAAAAATAAAAGTATTCAGCAATGCATTGATATCATAGTTGACCCTCAAAATGCATGGATAACACATGGAATGGTAATATAATTGGAAAAACAATGAGACCAGCACATTTTCAATCTGAAATAGTTTTTTTTTAGTTAAGTAACAGAAGATAGCAAACATTCTTGTTTCTCATCATTGTGAAGTCTCCCTATTTTCACTCCACCTTTATTTTTGTCATCTAGTGTCAAAGACTACAGTATCATTCCACATATTTGTGGTAAATGCCAAAATATTTTCTGTCACACTGCTCTCATTTTTACTCCTGTCATCTCCTTTATTACCTTCTTTACATCTACAAATGTACTCAGAATTCCTTTATCCTTAAAACCTTTGCTAAGTGTGTTATCTACTCACAAACTGCTATCTTGTTTATCTTCTTGTTTTTACAACTAAAATTCTTAAAACACATACTATATTCACCTCCCCTACCACCTTATCCTATCCCTACATACTCTTTAATCCACTACTTCAGAGTTTGTCCCTATTGTTTTATGAAACCCCTTTGTAGAAATCACCAAGACTTCCTAATATTTTAAATGCAATGACAATTTCTTAACCTTACCTCTTTGAACCCTCCATAGCATTTGGCATAGGTGATCAGCCATCACTTCTTTGCAATATCTTCTATCAGAGCAAAACTTTTCCTTATTTGAAGTACTACCACTTGCAGTATTCATCCTATTTTTTTAAACTACTGTAAAATCACATGACTAATGACTGCCTATGTCTGTTGTCATTGGTCCAGTGTTATTGTCATTATGACATGCTGTTGAGATAACAGTTCAGTGGATAGGATCTGAGTTTTAGAGTTAGAACCAATTTCTCATTTTAATACCCATTTTGCCTTAAATTCTCTACATTACATTTTCCTGATGTGTAAAATGGGACTAGATGTGCCCTTGTGGTTGGGATGACAGTGTAACATAAGTAAAGCTACTAATTAAATTCTGTCATGTATGTCACATAATAGTCATGGTTATTTCCATCCAAAACATTATCTACATACTCAATAACTTAGCAAATAGTAACTGAATGTCTTAGTCCTTAGAGATAAAACAGAGACTAAATAGAAATGGCATTTGTATGAATTTGTGTTCTGACTATTCATCACTTTTCACTTTTGTGATGCTTCACTGTCCATATTTTCTCCGATTGTTTGCTTACTCCATTCCATTTCTGCTTTTCTTGGTGAGCCAACCTTTCTTTTTATATTAGGCCATAGCCCAGAGTCAACCCTTAAGTTTGTTATTCTCTATGCAGTGTCTCCTATAGAGATATAAAATTTCTCTTGGTTCATTTGTATGTAACTACATCTTTGTATGCTCTCCTAAACTTAAATTTTATATCACCAAATGCTTGGTGTAAATATTTACTATATATACAATGTCTCAAATGAACCAATCATCTATGTGTCTAACCAGATTTTTTTTAAAAAACTGGGTGTGGGGTATAAACAATGAAGCTTGGAACACTGAAAATAAATTTAAAAATAATTTTTAAAAAACCACATAAGCCCCCCCTCAAAAAAAAAAAAAAAAAAACTTGTCTATTTTATATTGCTACCAGGCCTGACACCTTATAGGAATTTCAAACTCAACCTTTATAAATATGACTATTGTCCTGCATTCCCACATTTGCAAATATTTTCATATTTCCTAATACACTGATGAAGCCACCATCTACCTGACTTCTAATGCTATAAATCTTATTATCTAGTGCTTCTGCTTCTCTTCCACTCATCTATGTTATTCCTTAATATCAATCTCATCCACTTCCAATCTAATTCTAGTGTTATCATCATTTTACACCTGAAATAGTAAGTAAACAAAACCAAAAAACTTATCTAATCTGACACCTATTCTCCTAACCTCAAAATGTTTTTCACCTGCTACCTACCCTCACCATTTGCAATGCACTCACTTTGTGACAGCAAATTGATGTTTACACATTTCATATCACTGTCCATCAAACACCCCATAATTACCTCTCCATTGTATCATGGTTAGAGCAAGACATTGAGCATGTCCTTAAGAACACCCTTTCTCCGAAGTGAACTTCATGTAACTGGATTCCCCTACCATTAGCCTCCTGCCTTTCAGTCTGTAAGCAATGCCATATATAACCTTTAGCAGTTCACATACATTTCCAATTTAACACTTAAACTCTATTTTATAATAGGGAAACAGATTCAAAGGAGTCTTTTATAGCAATCAAATTGATTCTGAACCTAAATATTTTTACATGTGTTTCTGGGCTAGAATGTTCTCCAATGACAGGATATTTCAGACCCAGGTGTCTTTCAAGGATCATTTGCTAATTTCTTCTTTCTTATGATTCATTCTTCAGTTTTCCATAACCAAAAGATTATGGATTAATGACATATTAAAATTCTTTCAACATTTGTTATTTTTCATTTATCATGTTACCTTTTGCCATGACCTTTGTTGTTATTTTATTTGTTTTATTTATATCATACTTCTGGTACTCAAGTTTAAGTCTCTTAATACAGGAATCATGCATAAATTTTTATCCATATAACTTTTATTCACATAACTTTTATTCATATAGCTTTTCATAATGTCTTATAAATATGTTTATAATGACCACATATACAGGGTGTACAGAAATTTTATTTTCCTATATTCACAATGTACATTGGGAATGTAATTTAAATACACCAGAAAAAAATGGTAACTAGTTGTAATTAATTCATAAATCTCTTATAAGAGAAAAAGTAAAGAACACTGTTTTACACAGTAAAAGTTTTAGTGGAAAAGTATTGTCAATTTAGATAATTTCTTTTCATCTATTTTTATTTTGCCCTGTAGAGATTTCATAGATTTTCTGATGAGTTTGAATTTTTCTTTGCAATATTTAGACTATTTTTTGAGTTGTCAATTATACTTAAGCTTTTAATAAATACAGCCTTATAAATATGCATGTTCCTGTAATCATTATATAAAGATCTGTATTTTTAGTGAACAAAAAATTTCCTTCATGTGTCCTTTGTTAGTCATTTTTTTGGAGAAAAAAGTAGGTCTTCTAAATTATCTCAGCAATTCTCATTAGCTTAGAAAAAACAAATAATCTTATCAAAATTTAAGTGGGTTAAACGGTATGTCATTGAAACTATCAAATTTTATGTAGCCAAATGATATCAAACCACAATGGTCTTAGAAGAGAAGATGAGAGCATGATAAGAACATCTTTCATTTTTCTTCATTTTAAAATCAAGAAAATTAGATCCATTATAATGAGAAACAAAATGATTTTTGGATGAATAGATTAGAAAATCTTCTGTTAAACTAAAACCTCTTTGAAAATTCAATCAGAAAGAGGAATTGCATCGTAATTGTAAATTTGCATTTATGCTTTTGACTAAAAAAACAAAGCAAATAAATAACTTTATAAAAAATAAGTCAGAAAAACTATATTTTAATACTCTAAATGATATTAGAAAAACAACCTTTTAAAGCAAGACTTTCTTTCCTTATAATGGTAAAAATTTGTGCTGAATTAATGTAACCATTGAATTTTTAAAACTGTAAACAGGTTTTAATTATTGACTGGAATTTATATATTTGGGATTTAACTATCCAAGTTTTAGTTATAAGGTACTATCTGGTGAATAAATTATATTATGAATGACCAGTGATTATAATTTTAACAAGTACTAAGAATTTTAGAATTTTAACCTGAGAATAACGCAGGAATAAAGGCAAGATATAACTCATATAATCAAATTATAGTCTGCTAGTACGTTGAGCACTTTTCATATATAACTGAGATTCACTGAATTTTGTTATTTTAAAACTATATATCCAGTTTCTATAGTATGGACATCAAAAACACGTAACTCTTTGAGAGTTGTTTCATTGCTATTTGGGGGGGATTTGGGTTGCCTTTAACCTAAAGTACATGAAATATGTGACACATTGGATTTGGGGATAAGAAGGAAAGCATATTTAGTTGATGATATATGGCATATGGAAATGTGCTCTTCATTGGAAAATTTACTGAAGCTTGTCAGTAGCTTACTTCTGTTGTTTATAGCCTGCCTAACCTGTTGGGAAAGGGGTTTAATGGCATGTCTGAGCAGATAAGAATACACAAAAGTTCAGCATTAGTGGAGCTTAGAGTTATAATTCAGTTCCAGCACCCCCCAATGTCTTTGACATTGTAGGTAAAAAAAGTATTTTCCATAGTGGACTGAAAAAAAGTATCTTAATCAGTTTCTAGTGTTTGAAATACCACCAACATGTTCATTTGTATTTTCTGAACTTATTTCTTCACCTCAGAAGCTAACTTTCGGGTCTCCATTGGCAAATGATCTCATCTCTATCTATATTGCGCTTAATCCTGATTTTAAATGATATATCAGTCAAATGCTTTCTTTCTGATTATTCATTTAAACCAATTAATAAATTTCTTAGTCCAGATAATATTTTCTAAGTTCAGATAAATAGAAGACACAGATAATTTTTTTTAAAGAGTGTTTTTTTTAAAATATTTTATTCATTTGACAGAGAAAAATACAGCCAGAAAGGGAACACAAGCAGGGGGAGTGAGAGAGGGAGAAGCAGGCTTCCCACCGAGCAGGGAGACCGATGTGGGACTCAATCCCGGGTCTCTGGAATCATGACCTGAGCCGAAGGCAGTCACTTAACCGACTGAGCCACCCAGGCTCCCGATAAATATTTTAAATTTTTAAAAATGGGATTTATAATATTAAGTTTGAGATTAACATTTCAATTTTGAATTAATAATAGAAGAGAATGCAGAAAACAGATTTAGTAAGAACTTAGAAAAATGTATGAGATACTTCAAAATTGTTATAAAAGGTTGTGTTTCATTAAACCTTCCAGCATCTTTTGTGCAATTTAGAGCTATGCTCATCTATAGTTCATTTCTGTTACATCACAGAACATCTCAGTCTCCATAATGACTTGTCAAATGCTTATAACTCAAAGTATCACCTTTTGAATTACTAAAGTATTGTAATGGCATATGATAATGAATGAATTCAAAGAACAGGATAAAAAGATGACATGTCCTTAGTGGAACCTCATTTTCCAGAAATTCTGTTTTTGGGTTTTGTTTTATTTTATGAATTGTTCTCTTTAACCCAAGAAAAATCTGTCTGTACCATGGCACACTACACATCCTTCTGTTCTCAAAATATTCAGTAGAAGTTTCAAGTAAAATTTCAGTGACATTTAGCTTCATTTGAATAACTGTAATAAATAAGTAATACTAGCTAGATTTCAAGTTAGTTATTCTCTGAGAAATTTAAAAAATAAACTTTGGGTGTAATTCTCTTCCTCCTTGAAAATTCACTGGTTTGAATTTTCAAAGGTTGGAGCATACTTCTTCATTCTATTCATCTTAAAGCCATTCTTTCTTATATAAAAATAATACTATTGAATTATATACTTAATGATTTCTACAAATGACTCTATATGCATATTTAGTAGAGAAGATTGTAAATATGGTGACATTTATATTCATCCTAGATATCCAGGTTCTTCAACCTGAAAATGTGACAGGGCTTTAGTAGAACTTTTGCAGACATAACAAGAGGCAGGCCAAGCTAGGCTGATTTTATATAACAATAATATAATTCAAATGATGTTCCCCTGACCCTGTCCAGGGAATCCTGTTTCAAAATATCTCCGCTGAAATTTCACTTTCACATATTTATTTAGTATTAATAAACTTTTTTTAGACTATAAATATACCTGGAAGATTTAGTTATCACTAAATATATAAAGGATTCAAAACAATGTGACTTATTTAAATAAGTTCCCTTTTCAGAAGGGTTCTGACAATTTCAGGGTTTAGGCATCATCTACTACTGGCCAGTAAGTATTAGATAAAAAGTTAAAATTTACTAGAGCTGAATAGAGTATAGCTTTGCCTGTGTTTTGTATTTGGCACAAGTGGTTAACAAACAGAAATGGATAAAGAAGAGAAATTGGAAGGACAATAAATCAAACTTTGCCTGAAGGTTCTTATAGAAGGATATATATGGCCTTCATGGTAAATTATTTTCCATGTTGCCTTTTTTTCAAGAATTTTGCTAAAGAATAATCTATTATACTCATAAAAGTAATATATATTCCTTTTATAAATTTGGAGTAGCAGAGTAACTCACAAAGAAAAGTGAACATTAAGGAAATATCATTCTATTTATTCCCTTATGTATATAAAGAAATCAAATAGATAAACTGTAAAAATTAAAAATTTATAAGTGGTATCATGTTACATATGCAATTAATTTCACTTGAGTTTCATAGAAGAGAAATCTTAAACCAAAGAAACTGCTAAAGTTCAGATAATGGTTAAAATAAGATGAATAATAGTTATTTTTGAATAGTTTTCCCTATAAGATCTAAAAAGCTCGATAAAAATATTAACAAATGGAATCTTAATGTTTTAACACTATTTTTCAATTTTACATGGTATTGATTGACCTTTTACTTAGAAAAAAAGATGAAGGTTGGGCGCCTGGGTGGCTCAATTGGTTAAGCAACTGCCTTCGGCTCAGGTCATGATCCCGGAGACCCGGGATCGAGTCCCACATCAGTCTCCCTGCTAGGCGGGAAGCCTGCTTCTCCCTCTCTCACTACCCCTGCTTGTGTTCCCTCTCTGGCTGTGTTTCTCTCTGTCAAATAAATAAAATCTTTAATAAAAAAAAAAGATGAAGGGAGGAGCAAGATGGCAGAAGGGTAGGAAACCTAAATTTCCTCTAGTCCCAGGATTCAGCTAGATAGTTATCAAACCATTCTGAACACCTATAAACTCAATTGGAGATCAAAGAAAAGAATAGCAGCAATTCTATAAGCAAAAAAGGTAATCACCTTCTGGCAGGTAGGGCATGCAGAGGAGTGAATCTGAGGCAATATTTGGGAAGATGGACCACGTGGAGGGGGAAAGAGCCTCTGTCAGCCAGCTGCCAGCAAGTGATAGAGCAGAGGGGCACAAAATCAGAACTTTGAGAAGTCTGCAATGCTGAGGAATGTTGTTCCAGGGTCTAAGAGAAGAGTGGAGCTCTCACTGGGACAGTGTGATCTCAGGATGCTGGGGTTACAAAAAGACCAGGGGTGCCTGAGCATGGCAGAGCTCCCAAATATCAGAGCAGGGAGTCCAGATGTAAAGATGGAGCCAAGGAATGGGCTCTCAGCTTAGGGTTGCCATAAACTGTGATCTGAGGCACAGTCAGCCACTGCTCTTTAAGTAGAGGCATGACAAATGGCAGATATGGGAGACACTCCCCTTTCCTCCACAGGGAGGGGCAGTGCAGGAGTGCTGCAAGAATCTGCTGGGTTTGGAGACTCCAAACGGGGCCATGCACCAGAGATAGAAATGCTTGGTCACAGACCAGCTGAGTACAGAGTGTGGCCAGAGACCACGGAGACAGGAGTGACTGCTTTTCTCTGAGGGTGCACTAAGGATTGTGGTTCTGAGTTATTGGCTCCTCTCAGACCAGAGATTGGGAGGTCACCATTTCCCATCCTCCAAAGCTGTATGGAAAGCTTTCAGGGAAAAAAAGCTGCCGAGAGCGAAACCTGAGCAGATTACTTTGCCTGGCCGCAGTGCAATTCTGCCTCAGGCAAAGACATTTGAGAATCATTGCAACAAGCTCCTCCCCCAGAAGATTAGTAAGAACTTCCAGCTAAGACCAAGTTAACTGATTAATGAGAATTGCAAACCTCCAGTGCTAGGGGAATACAGCACATAGAATTTATGGCTTTCCCCCCTGATTCTTTAGTTTTTTGAAGTTAATTTTTTTTAATTTTCTACTTCTACTTTTTTTGAATTTTTCTTTTCCTTTTTGACAATATTTTATCAATTTCTTTTTAATTTTTTTTAAATTTTCATTGTTACAGTCATATTCTATCCCTCATTGTATTTAATCCTATTTTGTGTATATATATATATATATATATATATATATAAGTTTTCCTTTCTTTAAAATTTTTGGATACAGTTTCTTCTAACAGACCAAAATATACCCTAAACCAAAATATACTCAAAATATACCCTAGTGTCAAATATACCATAAATCTACTGTATGGCTGTGTTCTAATCTCCCACCTGATCATAGTCTCTCTTTTTACCCGTTTCTTTTTTCAACAAACTTCTTATCAATTCCTTTTTTAAAATATTTTAAATTTTTCATCTTTATAATCATATTTCATCTGTTCATCATATTTACTCTTATTTTTGTATATATGAAAGTTTTTCTTTCTTTAAAATTTTGGGAGGCAGTTTCTTCTAACAAACCAATATACATCCAAAGTGTAGTGTGTGGCTCTCTTCTATTCCTGAGCCTAATCATATTCTTTTTTTTCCCTTTCTCCCTTACTTTTACCCTGGTTTTGGGTCTCTTCTAATTTGTTTAGTGTATATTTTCCTAGGGTCATTGTTACTATTTTAGCATTTTGTTCTTTCATTCATCTATTCTTCTCTGGAAAAATAACAAAACAGTAAAACTCACCTCAGAAAAAAGAAAAAGAGGCAATACTGGTTGTCAGGGACCTAATCAATATGGACAGTAATAAGATGTTGGAACTAGAGTTCAGAAGGACAATTATAAAGATACTGACTAGGATTGAAAAAAGCATAGATGATACTAGAGAATTCCTTTCTGGAGAAACAAAGGAACTAAAATCTAACCAAGTTGGAAAAAAGGTTATTAATGAGGTGTAATCAAAAAATGGAGGCTCTAACTGCTAGGATAAATAAGGCAGAGGAGAGAATTAGTGATATAGAAGGCCAAATAATGGCAAATAAAGAAGCTGAAAAAAAGAGAGATAAAACATACTGGATCACAAGGGGAGAGGTCAAGAAATAAGTGATACCATAAGATGAAATAATATTAGAATAATTGGGTTCCCAGAAGAAGAGAGGTAGGGGCAGAATGTATATTGGAGCAAATTATAGCAGAGAACTTCCCTAATTTGGGGACAGAAACAGGCATCAAAATCCAGGAGTCACAGAGAACTCCCCTCAAAATCAATAAAAATATGTCAACACCCTGTCTGTTAATAGTAAAACTTACAAGTCTCAGAGACAAAGAGAAAATCCTGAAAGCAGCTCAGGACAAGAGGTCTGTAACCTATAATGGCATAAATATTAGATTGACAGCAAACCTATGCACAGAGACCTGACAAGCTAGAAAGGACTGGCATGATATATTCAGAACACTAAATGAGAAAAATATGCAGCCAAGAATATACATCCAGCTAGATTGTCACTGAAAATAGAAGGAGAGATAAAAAGCTTGCAGTACAAAAGAAAAGAAAAAAAAAAAAACTAAAAGAATTTGTGAACACCAAACCAGCCCTATAAGAAAGGGGTTCTCTAAGCAAAGAGAGAGCTTAAAAATAACATAGACCAGAAAGGAACAAAGACAACATACAATAATAGTCACCTTATAGGCAATACAATGGCATTAAATTCATATCTTTCAATAGTTACCCTGAATGTTAATGGGCTTAATGCCCCAATCAAAAAACACAGAGTAGAAGATTGGATTAAAAAAAAAAACAAAAAAACATGGATATGCTGTCTACAAGACTCATTTTAGACCCAAAGGTACCACCAAATTTAAAGTGAAGGAGTGAAAATACATTTACCATGCTAATAGACATTAAAAGAAAGCTGGAATGGCAATCCTTATATCTGACAAGTTAGATTTTAAGCCAAAGACTATAAGAGATGAGGAAGAACACTATATCATACTTAAAGGGTCTATCTAATAAGAAGATCTAACAATTTTAAATATCTATGCCTCTAACATGGGAGCAGCCAATTATATAAGCCAATTAAAAACAAAATCAAAGAAACACATCAACAATAACACAATAATAATAGGGGACTTTAACACCCTCTCACTGAAATGGACAGATCATCTAAGCAAAAGCTCAAAAAGGAAAGGCTTAAAATGACACACGGGACCAGACAGACATCACAGATATATTCAGAACATTCCATCCCAAAGCAACAGAATACACATTCTAGTGCACATGGAACATTCTCCAAAACAGATCACATCCTGGGTCACAAATCAGGTCTCAACTGACACCAAAAGACTAGGATCATTCCCTGAATATTTTCAGACCACAATGCTTTGAAACTAGAACTCAATCACAAGAGAAAAGTTGGAAAGAACTCTACATGGAGGACAAAGAGCATCTTACTAAAGAATGAATGGATCAACCAGGAAATTAAAGAAGAATTTAAAAGAATTCATGGAAACAAATAAAAATGAAAACACAACTGTCCCAATTCATTGGGATGCTGCAAAGGCAGTCCTAAAAGGAAAGTTTATAGCAATACAAACCTTTCTCAAAAAACAAGAAAGGTCTCAAGTACACAACCGAATCTTCTGCACCTAAAGGAGCTGGAGAAAGAACTGCAAAAAAGCCTAAACCAAGTAGGAGAAGAGAAAAAAAAAAAATCAGAGCAGAAATCAATGAAATAGAAACCAAAAGAACAATAGAACAAATCAATGAAACTAGGAGATGGTTCTTTGAAAGAATTAATAAGCTTGATAAACCCCTGGACAGATTTATCAAAAAGAAAATAGAAAGGACCCAAATTAATAAAATCATGAATGAAGGAGTAGTTATCACTACCGACACCAAAGAAATAAAAACAATTATAAGAACATATTATGAGCAACTATATGCCAGCAAATTAGACAATCTGGAAAAAATAGATGCATTCCTAGAGACATACAAACTATAAAACTGAACCAGGAAGAAATAGAAAACCTGAATAGACACATAATCAGTAAGGAAATTGAAACAGTCATCAAAAATTTCCCAAAAGGGGGTGCCTGGTTGGCTCAGTTGGTTAAGCGACTGCCTTCGGCTCAGGTCATGATCACGGAGACCCGGGATCTAGCCCCACATCGGGCTCCCTGCTCGGCGGGAAGCCTGCTCCTCCCTCTCTCACTCCCCCTGCTTGTGTTCCCTCTCTGGCTGTGTTTCTCTGTCAAATAAATAAAATCTTTAAAAAAAAATTCCCAAAAAACAAGAGCCTAGGGCCAGATGGCCCCCCAAAGAATTCTACCAAACAATTAAAGAAGAATACCTAGTCTCCTGAAACTGTTCCAAAAACTAAAAATGGAAGGAAAACTTCCAAACTCATTTTAAGAGGTCAGCATGACCTTGATCCCAAAGCGAGGCAAAGACCTCATCAAGAAGAAGGATTACAGACGAATATTCCTGATGAACATGTATACAAAAATTCTCACCAAAATACTAGCCAATGGGATCCAACAGTACATTAAAAGAATTGTTCACCACGACCAAGTAGTATTTATTCCTGGGCTGCAAGTTTGGTGCAACATTCACAAATCAATGTTATAATACATTAATAAAAGAAAGAAGAACCATATGATACTCTCAAGAGATGCTGAAAAAGCATTTAAAGAGTAGAGCATCCTTTCTTGATCAAAACTCTCCAGTGTAGAGGTAGAGGGTACATACCTCAATATCATACAAGCCATCTATGAAAAACCCATAGTGAATATCATTCTCAATGGGGAAAAACTGAAAGCTTTTCAACTAAGGTCAGGAACACAGCAGGGTGTCCACTATCATCACTGCTATTCAACATAGTACTAGAAGTCCTAGCCTCAGTATTCAGACAACAAGAAGAAATAGAAGTCCTCTGAATCATCAAAGAAGTCAAACTCTTACTCTTTGCAGATGATATGATACTTTTTGTGGAAAACCCAAAGACTGCCCCCCAAAACTGATAGAACTGATACAGGAATTCAGTAAACTGTCAGGATATAAAAATTAATGTTCAGAAATCAGTGGCTTTTCTATACACCAACAAGACAGAAGAAATAAATTAAGGAGTCAATCCCATTTACAGTTGCACCCAAAACAATAAGATACCAGGAATAAATCTTACCAAAGGGGCAAAAAATCTGTACTCAGAGAACTATAGAATAGTCATGAAAGAAATTGAGGAAGACACAAGAAATGGAAAAATGTTCGATGTTCATGGATTGGAAGAACAAATATTGTGAAAATGTCTATGCTACCTAGAGTCATCTACACATTTAATGCGATCCTTATCAAAATACCACCATCTTTTTTCAAAGAAATGGAACAAATAATCCTAAAATTTGTATGGAAGCAGAAAAGACTCCAAATAGCCAGAGGAATGTTGAAAAAGAAAACCAAGGCTGGTGGCATTACAATTCTGGACTTCAAGCTCTATTACAAAGCTGTATTCATCAAGACAATATGGTACTGGCACAAAAACAGACACACAGATCAATGGAACAGAATAGAGAGCCTGGAAGTGGACCTTCATCTCTATGGTCAACTAATCTTTGACAAAGCTGGAACGACTGTCCAATGGAAAATAGTCTCTTCAACAAATCATGTTGGGAAAATTGGACAGCCACATGCAGAAGAATGAAATTAGACCATTTCCTTACACCACACATAAAAATGGACTCAAATTGGATGAAAGACCTCAATGTGAGAAAGGAATCCATCAAAATCCTTGAAGAGAACACAGGCAGCAAACTCTTCGACCTCAGCCACAGCAACTTCTTCCCAGAAACATCACCAAAAGCAAGGAAAGCAAGGGCAAAAATGAAGTCTGGGGACTTTATTAAGATAAAAAACTTTTGCACAACAGAGAAAACAGTCAACAAAGCCAAAATACAACTGACAGAATGGGAGAAGATATTTGCAAATGACACATCAGATAAAAGTTCTAGTATACAAAATCTATAAAGGACTTAACAAACTCAACACAAAGAACAAATAATCCAGTCAAGAAATGGGCAGGAGATATGAAAAGACATTTCCACAAAGAAGACATCCAAATGGCCAACAGACATCTGAAAAAATGCCCAATATCACCTGGTATCAGGAAAATACATCAAAATCTTAATGAGATACCACCTAACACCAGTCAGAATGCTTTAAATGAACAAGCCAGGAAATGGTACATGTTGGCGAGTATGTGGAGAAAGAGGAACTCTCTTACACTGTTGGTGGGAATGCAAGCTAGTGTAGCCACTCTGGAAAACAGTATGGAGGTTCCTGAAAAAAAAAAAAAAATTGAAATTAGAGCTACCCTACGACCTGGTAACTGCACTACTAAGTATTTACCCTAACGATACAAAGGTAGTGATCCAAAGAGGCACATGTACCCCAATGTTTGTATCAGCAATGTCCATGATAGCCAAACTATGGAAAGATTCTAGATGTCCACCAACAGATGAATGGATAAAGAAGATGAGATAGAATATTATGCAGCCATCAAAAAATAAAATCTTGCCTTTTGCCATGATGTGGATGGAACTAGATAGCATTATGCTAAGTGAAATAAGTTAGTCAGAGAAAGACAAATATCATATGATCTTACTGATATGAGGAATTTGAGAAACAAGACAGAGGACCATAGGGGAAGGCAGAGAAAAATGAAACAAGACAAAACAAGAGAGGGAAGCAAACCATAAGAGACATTTAATCTCAGGAAACAAACAGGGTTGCTGGAGTGGATGGATGTGGGAGGGATGGGGTGGCTGGGTGATGGACACTAGGGAGGGTATGTGCTACGGTGAACATTGTGAATTGTGCAAGACTAATGAATCATAGACCTGTACCCCTGAAACAAATAATACATTATATGTTAATTTTTAAAAAAGATTTTTAAAATCTTAAGTATACCAACTTAAGATTGGTATACTTTAAGGCTGTATATTATATTATATTATATTATATTTCAGTAAAGCTCTTCATTTAAAAAAAAATGAAATCCATTTATCACCCAAATACATTATTATTTTTACTATATTTAATCTTTAAATGTTCTTCCCACATTTTTTCTTAAACCTATTCCAATCATACTTTCACTTCAACCACTCGACTGAAATCACTTTGTTAATAATCTCCCCATTGCTAAATCCCATGGTAAATTGTCTTTATTTTACATGAACCACCAGTAGAGTTTAACACAATTGGTCATTCTTTCCTGTAAATAATTTCTTCACTTGCCTTCAAGGAAACCAGACTTCTTCACAAATCTATCTCCTATGCTTGTACCTTCACTTTGGCCTTTTAATTTTGTAGCGCTCCAAGATGCAAGTTTTGGATATCTTCCCTATTTACACTCACATCCACAGCTTTAAAAACAAGTGTACCTCGGATCCTAATAACTCTTTTCCTGTGATCTTTCTTAAATTCCAAACACCATCCTTTCTGTTACTCAGGCAAAAAAAAAAAAAAATCCCAAGATCTTTTTAACTTTTCTTTTTCATAGTCAACATCCATCAGAAAAATCCCACTAGTTCCACATCCATAATATATCCAGAATTTTACTTTCTCCACCTTCTTCCATATCCACTGGTTACCACTTGGTCCAATGCACCATCATCTGAATCTAAATTACTGCAATCACTACCAGTTATTTATCAAAAAGAGATCATGGATGTCCTAGTCTCTCATTCCTTCATATTTTGGACAGTCTGTTACCTTTATAACAAAAGAGAAAATTAAGTCTGTTTTCCTCAATATAGAAATTACTCACTTGTCTTCTAACATTGACTAAGTTACTTCTCATTCACCTCATTATTAAGTAACTTGCATTATTCTACCCAAATAACTCTTTACCAATCTGCTTCAATAACTTAAGAAGGATATAGCTTAATGTCGATCATTCTATATCAAGATTTCTTAAAATAACACAAGTTCCTTTGATTTCCAAACACACTTCTCCCTTTATTTCAAAGAAATTATTAAATTATATTTTTGTTCATAGTTTTTCTTAATCTTTAGGTCCTTTACCTGAGGGACTCTGATAACAAGTATTTGATTTCTTTGTTTTATCTTTACTGCTTTCCTCTCTTCACCTCTTTCCTCTTTATTTGTTCTGATTACACCATACCTTTCCTCTGAATTGAGAATTCAGTTTTGAGCAACATACAGTATATCATATACATATATATTCTAAATTGGGACATTCTAATATAATATTATTACATCAACATGTGATTATCATGTCAAAATAAGTTTTACAGTTTCTATGGCAAAAAAAATTAAATTTTCCTTTATTTGTTTAATGTTTGTTTACCCTCTATGAATCTGTTGTCTTTTCCTTTTCTTTATTTTTCTCTAGAAAATTTGTTTAGTTATTATGCTAAATATTTTCTTCCTTCCCATGCTTAATATTGGCAGCTTTGTCCAGAATTTCTATTTTCTTCTACATAATTTTCCTTGATATTTGTCAGCTGATTGACACCCTCTCTTGAGCTACAGTTTGAGAACTGAAGTTTTGCTATTACATGTACTTTGGGTACTATGAAGATGTAAGCAGTTTAGAGTTTGAGTGTAGTCATTTTTGAATAGCCAGGTCTCGGTTCTCTTTTGTTATTTTATTAAATGTCTCTACTAGAATTCACTCCACTGAGTTCAGGTATTATTCTTGAGGAAGGGTCCACTTAAATTTTTTACCATTCTCCTGGAACACAGTGACCCCTGGTGGTATTTCCTGCTTCTGCTGAAGGCCTGAAATTCTGCCAGTTGTTAACGTCCTTAAGAAGCATTTTTTTCAGATTTTCTCTAGGCTTCATAGTTACCCTCTCAATCTGCTATCCTAAGATATTTTAGAATGTTTTCAATTCACCCTTTTTCCTGCTTAAGGTATTTGAGATATGAACAGAGAAATGAGAATTAAACTGCATACCAGATTAGTTACTTTTCAAAATCTATCACTTTGCATATTTTGAATGCTGCTAATGAATTCATTGCTTGTTGTGTCAGAGTATGGTGGTTGTCTACCCTCACTATATCTTCTTCTTTTCTTTCCTAGTTGTAGAACCTTCATTCTATTATTGTGTACGTGGCTGTTCAGGATAGAATTCACAGTTGCTAGCAACTGCTATATGTAAGTATGGGCATGTGACTAAGTTTTAGTTAATAAAATGTAGGCAAAGATATTTTCTGGGAACTTAACACTAAACTTCCTTAGAAGACAGCAGGCATTCTTCCTTTGCTATTTTCTCTACTTTTCATCCTCTTGTTGGATTAATAACAGGAGGTGATGGATGAAACTCTAGCCATCAATGTAGAACCTAGGAGCCAAAAGTGGGAATAACCTGGATCACTGTCAATTATCTGAACCCATCAGAATCTCTTATGTGGGAAAAAATAAACAGTACATTGTTAAATCTACTATTATTTTGGATTTCTCATTGCATGGAATTAAACATTATCCCAAAAGTATGCTAATTTTTACCAATTTCTGTTCATTGTGTCAAGCACATATTAGATATAGGGGACTCTGTGATCCAACTCTGTGTTTTCATTATCATCTAGTGTTTATTTTTTAAGCTAACATTTGTGTGGTGGTTTGTTATTTTAAAAGTATTATCACATATAGATACATAGAGCTAAATTTATATATACAAATATATATAATTTTCATTAAAGTTTCAAACTTTTTGTCATAAAGTTTGATTATAGTATTTTCTTATTATGTTCTAATCTCTTCTATGTCTGTATTTCTGCCCCTATTTCATCAATTCCAGTTCTTATCCCTACTATCTCCTTTCTTCTACTCTTTCTGGTTTTATTGGGCTGTTTTATTTTTAGTTTTTCATTTAGGTGCTTAGTTCATTAATTTGTAGCCCTTCCATTTCTATTTTGTTACCCAAATTTATATTTTTTTCTTTAAAAAATCAATATTGCTCTGTCCACATATTTTGATATGGTCTATCTTCTTTATTATTTATAGCTATAATTATTTTTAAATTTTATATTTTCTTCTTTTACCCATAAGTGATTTAGAGATGGGTGTGTATTTTAATGTCCAAACAAGGGGAAAAGAGCAAATTTATACTGTTAATTGATTTCTAAACCAATTGCACTATGTTCAGAAAATATGGTCTAGTGTTATAATAGTATTATTAGAAATACGTTGATAGTTGGAGGGGGGCAAGATGGTAGCAAGTATAAATTTGCTCTGTTTCAAATGGTCTCCTGAAGTGAGCTAAATATCTACCAGAACACTCTGAATACCCATGAAATCAGTCTGAGATGTAAGACTACACACTTCTGGATCTCTACGGGGGCAGAAGAGCATCAGTGGAGAGGTATAGTGGAGTGAGAGCGGACTGATTTTGAAGGAAAAAGAGAAGGGGTAGGGAGCCACCAGAAGTAACGCATTGGAAACTAATACCCCAATACGAAAGTGCCCTGTGCTCAGGGACTAGCATCAACTTGCAGTCTGATAAAAAGCACTCAAAAACAAAGGGTCTTAAGAGGAAACTAGGGGAATCTGATGGCCACTGGCAGGGACATAAAACCGTAGTTGCTGGATAGCAGTAGACATCGCTTCCCGGTGCCTGAGTGAACCCAGTGGAAGGGGTGAGTCCCTGAACTGTGACCAACATCTGCTTCAGAAGCAACTGGTTCCACAGCCTTCTGTGCCACATGCAGGACCACCAGGTCCAAGCACACCTAGCATGGGTGTGGGCTCCAGATAGCAGTCCCAACAGCGGCAGGCTTGCACAAACCAATATCACTCATGTTTCTGTGGCAAGGGGGTGAAGGGACAAGTGGGAGCCTCAGACACCATTCTGGCTAGCGATTTGGGGTGCATGCTACTTGTGGTAGCAGGGTGCAGAGGAGAGTGCAGAGGGGAAGTCTTTGTGTCCCAGACAATCCAGAGGGGAGCTGATAAGGCTTCTCTCTGAGACGGAGGTCTGGGTACAGACAGCTTACTTTGCTCTGATTCTCCCAAAAGCTGCAAAAAGTGGCAAAAGAACAAAACCTCCAGAGAACAAAAGTCTGAAAAACTGGTTTCCATAGAGACCAGACACTTGATAGGGAGTAGGGTGATTCAGCCTAGATTGACTGAAAAGCAACGTGGCAGACCCCTCCCCCAGAAGGCAAGCCACAAGAATAACACAACCACCAAAGTGTGTCCATAAAACTGTAAAACTCCAGCATTGTGGAAAAAAACAATATATTAAGCTCCCATTACTACCCCCAAATCTGTATATTTTATAGATACAGATTTCATTTTATTTTTTTAACTTCTCTTCATTTTTCTGTTTTTCATTATTTTAAATTTGTTCTCATGATTCTTGTTCTTTTATTTTTTAACCCACTTATTATTACAACTTGATATTTAATACAACATTCCATAATAACTTTTTAACTTGAACTTTTTTCATACATATACCTGTCTTTCTTTCTTTCTTTCTTTCTTTCTTTCTTTCTTTCTTTCTTTCTTTCTTTCTTTCTTTCTTCTTTTTATAATATACATATAGATATAAGCTTCAAGGTAATCCTTCATTCCTATTGAATCCTACCACTATATATAAACCAGTTTTTAATTTCCCTCTATCTCTAGAAAGTTGAGTGTTCTAACAAAAATAACAAAATACACCCAGGAGGGACTGAAATACCTTCCTTGCCCACAAGGGTTTGTATTCACCTCCCCATCTATTCTTCTGTCAGTGTTTCTGTGTATTTGTTTTTGTCTTCATACTATATAAATATTATTGGGGGTCATTTGGGCTGGATTTTGCTTTTTGCTTTTTTTCCCCTTTCTTTTATTTTCGGTGGTCTTTTTATGTATTCTTTTTTGTTTTTGTGGCACATAAATCCTACCATTGGGGCCTGTTTGGGCTGGGGTTCTTCTTGCTTCTTTTCTTTTTCTCTCTCTTTTTTCTTTCTTCTTCCTTTTCAGTGGTGACTTCTGATTGCTCCAAAACCTTCCAAGGGGCAACATGCCTGGATCATGGTTGATATATTCAGCTATACACCCCCTCAACCACCCTTCACCAATATGACTCAGAGGAGGTACACTTAGCAGAATAAAAACTCAGAGACTGTAACCCCTGTCACAGAAATACTGGATATGGACATAAACAATAGGACAGAAATGGAATTCAAGGTAGCAATTATCCAAGCAATGGCTAAGTCGATAAAGACCATAAATAGCAAGATAGAAGCTCTAAGGGCAAAAGTAAAAGCTGACCTGGCAGAGGTTAGAAATGCTATCAAGAGATCCAATCTAATCTAAATACTCTAATGTCTAGGTTAAGTGAAACAGAAGATCACATTAGTGATCTAGAAGACAGATTGAGAAGGAGGGACAGAAGTCTTAGAACAAACAGCTAAAATCCCATGAAAATAGAATTAGGGAAATAAATGATGCCATGAAACACTCCAATATCAGAATTATTGGGGTCCCTGAGGGAGTTGAGAGAGAGAGACTAGATGATATAGTTGAAAAAATCCTAGATGAAAATTTCCTTAATCTAGGGAATTAAACAAGTGTTTGTGTCCTAGTGACAGAGAGAACACCTCCCAAGATAAATTAGGCTAGAAAAACCTCCAGGCACATAATTGTGAAATTCACAAATCATAAATTCAAAGAAAATGTCTTAAGGACAGTTAGGAGGAAGAGATCCCTTACATACAGAAGGAGAATGATCAAAATGACATCAGACCTGTCTGCAGAAACCTGGCAAGACAGAAAGGGCTGGCAAGACATATTCAGGGCATAAAAATATGCAACCAAGGATAATGTACCCAGCAAGACTGACCTTCAAAATGGAAGAAGAGATAAAGCGCTTCCAGGACCAGCAAGGTCTAAAATTTATGTGACCACCAAACCAGGACTACAAGAAATATTAAGGGGTGGGTTCCATAAAAGAGAAGAGAACCCAAGGATGACACAGAAAAGAAATTTAGAGAGACAATCTATAGACACAAGAACTTCACAGGCAACATGATGTTAATAAAAAAATGTATCTTTCAATAATCAATCCCAATGTGAATGGCCTAAATGCACCAATAAAAAGACACAGGGTTGCAGACTGGATAAAACAACAGGACCCATCCATACGCTGTCTACAAGAGACACATTTTGAATCTAAAGATACATCCAGACTAAAAGTGAGGGGATGGAGAACCATCTTTCATGCCAATGGACCTCAAAAGAAAGCTGAGGTAGCAATTCTCATATCCAACAAATTAGATTTTAATCTAAAGACTATAGTCAGAGATACAGAAGGACACTACATCATTCTTAAAGGGTCAACACACCAAGAAGATCTAACAATTGTAAATATTTATGCCCTCAACATGGGAGCAGCCAACTAAATAGGCCAACTGTTAAACAAAATAAAGAGTCTTATTGATATGAATACATTAATTAAAGGAGATCCTAACATGCCACTCTCAGCAATGGACAGATCATCTAAATAGAAAATCGACAAAGAAGCAAGGCCTTGAATAACACATTGGATCAGATGGATCTCATAGATATAATCAGAATATGCCACCCTAAAACAACAGAATATTCATTCTTCTTGGGTGCACATGAAACTTTCTCCAGAATAGACCACAGGTCATAAATCAGGGCTCTACTGATACCAAAAGATTGAGATTATTCCCTGCATATTCTCTGACCACACGCTTTGAAACTGGAACTCAATCACAAGAAAAATTTCAGAAGGAATTCAAACACCTGGAAGCTAAAGATTATTCTGCTCAATAATGTTTGGATCAACCAGGAAACCAAAAAAGAAATTAAATATTTCAAGGAAACCAATGAGAATGAAAATACACCTATCCAAAACCTATGAGTTACAGCAAAGGCGGTCCTAAGGGGGAAATACATAACATCCAAGTCTCACTCAAAAAAATTGAAAATTCCTGAATACATCAACTCTCTTTACACCTTAAAAAACTGGAAAGTCAACAACAAATTAAGCCAACCCCACACACAAGAAGGGGAATAATTGAGATTAGAGCAGAGATCAATAAATTAGAAACTAGAAGTACAGTAGAACACGTCAACAAAACTAGAAGTTGGTTCTCTGAAAGAATTAATAAGATTGATAAACCATTGGCCAAAGTAATCCAAAAGAAAAGGGAGAGGAACCAAATTAATAAAATTATGAATGAAAGGGGAGAGATCACGACTAACACCAAGGAAATAGAAACAATCATCAGAAATTACCATCAACAGTTATATGTCAATAAATTAAACAACCTAGAAGATATGGATGCATTCCTGGAAGCCTATAAACTTCCAAGACTGAAACAGGAAGAAATTGACAACCTGAATAGACCAATATCTAGTAATGAGATTGAAGCAGTGACCAAAAGCCTCCCAAAAAACAAGAGCCCAGGATCTGATGGATTCCCTGGGGAATTCTACCAAACATTCAAAGAAGAAATAAGACCTATTCTCCTGAAGCTGTTGCAAAAAATAGAAGCAAAAGGAAAACTTCCAGACTCTTTCTATAAAGCCAGCATTACTTTAATCCCCTCACCAGGCAAAGATCCCATCAAAAAGGAGCATTTCAGACCAATATCCCTGAATAACAAGGATGCCAAGATTCTTAACAAGATCCTAGCTAATAGAATCTAACAGAACATTAAAAAGATTATCCACCACACCCAGGTGGGATTTATCCCTGGGATGGAAGCATGGTTCAACATCTGCAAATCAATCAATGTGATATAACAAATCAATAAGAGAAGAGAGAACCACATGGTACTCTCAATTGATGCAGAAAAAAACCTTTGACAAAATATAGCATCTGTACTTGATTAAAACTCTTCAAAATATAAGGATAAAGGGAACATTCCTCAACCTCATAAAATCTATCTATGAAAAACCCACAGCGAATATCATTCTCAATGGAGAAAAACTGACAGCCTACCCTCTGAGATTAGGAAGAAGACAAGGATGCCCACTCTCACCGCTATTGTTCAACATAGTGTTAGAAGTCCTGGCAACAGCAATCAGACACCAAAAATAAATAAAAGGTATTCAAATTGGCAAAGAAGAAGTCAAACTCTTTCTCTTCACAGATGGCATGATACTTTCTATGGAAAACCCCAAAAATTCTACCCCCAAACTAGAACTCATACAACAATTCAATAATGTGGCAGGGTACAAAATCAATGCACAGAAATCAGTTATGTTCTTATACACTAACAATGAAAATATAGAAAGGGAAATAAGTGAATCAATTCCATTTATTATAGCACCAAAAACCATAAGATACCTAGGAAGAAACCTAACCAAAGAAGTTAGGGATCTATACTCAAGGAACTACAGAACCCTCATGAAGGAAACTGAAGAACACACAAAAAGATGCAAGAGCATTCTATGCTCATGGATCGGAAGAATAAACATTGTTAAAATGTCCATACTGCCCAGAGCAATATATACTTTCAGTGCCATCCTGATCAAAATTCCACCAATATTTTTCAAAGTGCTGGAACAAACAATCCTAAAATTTATATGGAACCAGAAAAGATGCTGAATTGCTAAGGAAATGTGGAAAAAGAAAGGATGAAGAGAGGATGTGGAGAGGATGTGGAGAAAGGGGACCTCTCTTACACTGTTGGTGGGAATGCAACTTAGTGCAGTCACTTTGGAAAACCATGTAGAGATTCCTTTAAAAATTAAAAGTAGAGCTACCCTATGACCCTGCAATTGCACTACTGGGTATTTACCCCAAAGATACAGATGTACTGAAAAGAAGGGCCATATGTACCCAATGTTCATAGCAGTAACCACAATCACCAAAGTGTGGAAAGAGCTGAGATGCCCTTCAACAGACGAAAGGATAAAGAAGATATGGTCCATATATACAATGGAATATTATGCCTCCATCAGAAAGGATGAATACGTAACTTTTGTAGCAACATGGATGGGACTGAAGGATATTATGCTGAGTGAAATAAGCCAAGCAGAAAAAGTCAAATATCATATGGTTTCACTTACTTGTGGAGCATAAGGAGTAATATGGAAGACAGTAGGAGAAGGAAAGGAAATGTGGATTGGGGTAAATCAGGGAAGGAGATGAAACATGAGAGACTTTGGACTCAGAAACAAAGTGAGGGTCTTAGAAGGGAGGGGAATAGGTGAGCTCCGTGGTGGGCATTGAGGGTATGTATTGTATGGAGCACTGAGTGTGCTGCATAAACAATGAATCTTGGAACACTGAAAAAATAAAATAATGTAATAAAAAATAATAAAATAAAAAAATAAATATGTTGATACCTAATTTGTAGCCAAGCAAATGGTCAATTTGGTTAATGGTCTCTGTGTGAGCTTGATAAAATTGTTTATTTTATAATTGTTGGAGAGCAACTTTTATATAAGTAGAGTTTCCTTATGACCAGTTGGCTTAGGTGAATCCCAGTTATGCTTATTGTCCCAATGTAATCACTTATAGGTCCCTTCTCACTCACAAAACATACCATAAGTTTTTTGTTGAAAACATTACATTATTATCAGATCAAATATTAATTTCAGCTGGTCATTTATGAAATGTGAATCTTCAGATTCTAAATGGGCCATTTGATCTCCTGATAAATGAATTTTGTTAAAACCTCCAACAGTGGGTGCATTTTTCAATTTCTTCCTACAGTTCTATCATTTATGCTGAGTATTTTATTAGATACATATTATTTACAATTGTCACAGTTTGAGTGAGTTCTTTTTTCATTGAGTTTTCTAGTTGTTTTGTGCCTTTATTAGCTATGTTAGCTAAATAATAGTAATAATAATAATAATAACAGCCATAAAGCTTTATTTTGGTTTGCATTTTCTTGGTTTATGTCCTTTTACTTTCAATTTTTTTGTTGCATGTTTTACATGAGGAAACCAAGGCAAGTGTGCAAAAGATATGCCTATGTATCTAAGGTTACCCTAATAGTAAGAAACAGCAAAAACTCAAAACCAGGTCACCTAATGCAAAACTCAATGTTGTCTTTAATGATAACCACAAACATTGATTTAATGCCCAGTTTCGGTAAGGTGTTGTACTAAGAGCTTTTTATGTATTATCCTGGATATTTCCATAAAACTATAGCACCTCCTTCAATCACTCATGGCATTAGTATGTGGTAGATGTTACCATATATATTAAATAATAAGTAGAAAACCAAGGGAATCATTTCAAAATATTTTCCTTCTTGTACCAGATAAATGGTACACTATGAAAGCAGAACAACTTTGAAACTGAAGAAAAAATTAATGGTTTTAAATCTAGGTTAGATGTGCACATGATTTCTACTATTTCCAGCTATTGTTGGTGAGCACTTTAGGTCAGCCTGTCTGCACTTCAGCACTTCATAGAAAGAAAGAACATGTGTGTGTTGCTATTTTTGAAACTGCTAAGGAAGATAGGATTATCTCCCTGGTGTGAAACTCATCAAAAATTCAACTCCTTTATTTAACCTACAGTCTCAGCCATTTATGAAACTACTGGTTTGATCTCAGAGCCTCAAATGCTATTTCTCAGGATGCTACTCGAAAGGCCAGAGACCATGAAACTAGAAGGGCTCTTTTCTTTTTCCTTCCTTTCTTTTTTTTAATTCTATCTTTAGATTAGACTAATTTGTAATTGCAAGACTTCCAAGTCTCCTAGATTGACTCTTTTCAACAATCATGCAGACTACTACACACAAAGCCTTTGCAATAAACCTGATATTTATTTACCTTTATCTGATTTTTTGTAGCCTCTGAAGACTAATTTTGATTGGGTCAATGGCTCAAAAAGAAAGGGAAAAAAATCTGTATTACACAAGAGAATTATGTCCTTGCTTTTTTCTGGAAAACAGCCACACATTTACTTATTAATGATACAGTTGCTGTTAAATTCCTGGAGGAGACAAGCTCTCAGTGCAGGTCAGTTTCCCCAAGACTTAGGACCCCTTCTCTCCAAGGCAAAGAGGTTACAGAAGTTTCTCTTCATCACTCAAGCTGTCTCGTGATCCTTCTTCGACCTTAGCTCACTTACTTATTCAACAGATTTATTCACTGAACACCTTCCATGGGCTAAGCACATTGTTTCCTGAATTCCCTGAGTAGTATTCATATTCATCTTTGGTTTCCCCACTGTAGGAAGTCACAACCATTTATCAGATGCCCCTATTTACCTTGACTTGAACTGATATTCTTCACTCCTACTCTCAGATATTTTAGTCATCTCTGTTTGAAGAGCAATCATATCTGTCTTGCTTAATGCAGTATTCTCAGCAGCTAGCAGAGTGCCTGGTATACAGTCACATGTTCAATAAACACTTACCAGCTATATATATCAAAAAAGAATCTGGGGTTTCTGGGTGGCTCAGTTAGTTAAGCTTCTGCCTCTGGTTGAGGTCATGATCCCAGAATCCCAGGATCAGCCCATGTGTCAGGTTCCCTGCTTACTGGGGAGTCTGCTTCTCCCTCTCCCTCTGCCCCACCCCTGCTTGTGTGTGCATGCTGTTTCTCTTTCCCTCTTGCTCTCTCTAATAAATAAATAAAATCTTTTTTAAAAATAAAAATAAATAAATAAAAAATCTTAAAACTGTTATGAACCATTCATTGCTAGCTAAGCCTTCAAATCCTATCTCTTTCCCAACCCACACCTCCATACCCTCATTTCACATATCTCCATTTTGGTATACACCTGTGTGGCCACACCAGAATATCATTCCCTTACACGCTCCCTCTTTTCCATTCTCTGACTCAGTGGATCATCTGGAATGCCCATATTTTGTCTTCTACCTGACTTTGATATCTTCTTCAAAGATTCAAAGCTGTGAGAAAACAAAGCTTGCCTGGAAGAAAGCCAGGTCTTCTGGGAAGAAAACAGCATTCTAGTGGGTATTTGACAGGGCTGCCTTTGTAAATAATAAGTTATTTGATATTCAAGACTAAGGAGGTGTGTGTGGAAGAAGAGTCAGCTGCCAGGGAGGATTAATTAGCACAAAGGTCACCGTTGTGCTGCACATATTTTTGTAAGAAACCATATCTAATTGTTAGGCAGTTAGACAGTGCTTATTTCAGACTGTTGAGATTCTTTTGGTTTAATGAGACAGTGCAGTCCATCTTCACAGATCACTGACCATTGTTTGAAGCGTGATGATAACTGCATTTAAAGTTATTGAGCTTGAGTTTAAAAAAATTTTACGGAGGTCAAAGAACACATATTTTGTGTTCCATAAACAGAGCTAGTGAATCACAGCTTCTGAGAAAAAAAAAAAAAATTAACCCTGTGTGTCACTGCTGGGTTTTTCTTTAGGCATTTCTATGGTGTAAAAATAACTTATTTGTGTAAATGACCTCACAAAATTTCTGTTTCTGTGATAAATTTTTAGATATCTTTTATTTAATTACATTAAGACTAAGTAATATGTAATGTACTAAACTCAGTTGGCTATATACATTGAACTACAAGGTTAAACAATAAGAGAATTGAATTTATGTTGATAGCAAGACAGATAGAGAAGGAAACCTTTCATTTAAAATGCTCATATACATGCTATTTTCTCACATATATGCTATTTTTTTTAAAAAGTGGTAGTTTTGTGAAAATCATCAGGGTCATTTTTGTAAATTTAGTTTTACTATCTTCCCAATCTAGATATTAAATACATTTAAAATATGATAATGACTTTAAGTAAACAGTATCTTAAAAAGAAAGTGAGTAAGTGGATAAGTAAGCTCTAACTTTTTGCTAGACTTTATTTCAGAGGCTTCTATATATTCTCTTATTTCCTTTGTACCACAACTATATCATATTGGTGTCATTATTTCTATTTCAAAGGAAACTGACACACAAAAAGGTTTTAAAAATATACCTCAGGGATGCCTGGATGGCTCAGTTGGTGAGTGTCTGCCTTCAGATCAGGTCATGATCCCAGGGTCTTGTGATTGAGTCCCACATTGGGCTCCTTGTAGCAAGGAGCCTGCTTCTCCCTCTAGCTGCTGCTCCCCCTCCTGTGCTCCCTCCCTCTCTCTCTCTCTCTCTCTCTCTCTCTCTGTGTCTCTCAAACAAATAAATAAATAAAATCTTATTTAAAAATGACTCAGATTACACAGATAGGAAACAAGGCTTCCATGACTTGAATTACAAAGTGTGTGCTCCTATTATACTCCAGTGTTCAAATTTCCAAATTTTATTTAATGCTACATTCAGGAACCACTTAGGTATATGTATTTAAACAAGATATGTTAAAATTATTATTTAAGTAATATAAATATTATATTATTGGCATGATATAGTCTCATTTTAAAAGAGTTTATAAAGAATATAATATATATATGGTTTATCAAAATGTCACATACAAATTTGTGACAGATGCCATAAGCTATGTCACTTAACATCAACTCCTTTTCTTTGTTTCCTCTGTAATACAGGCTACAAAATTAAAATACTCAACTTTGCAGTGCCAATTAGTAGTTGTCGTGTGACTTAGTTCTTGCCAATGAAAAAAGTACAACTGTGAGGATTCTCCAGTTTCTGCTTCTTTTTCCTCCTTGCCTGGAACAGTGAGGCTAGGATTCCAGCCATCACCATCCAGGATGGTAGCCCTGGAAGTTAAAAGGGGCCCAGGTCCTGAATGACATTAGTGAACCACTACGCCATCTGTGGATGGCTATACCGCACCGCTAGATCTATAATATAAACAAAGTTCTCTATGGACCCATCACTGAAATCTCATTTTATTTAGAAGCTACCTAATGGATCCCTAACTGATACAGTTCTCTCAATGCTGACTTGGCCTGTAGATTCAATAGTAGTTGTTATCAAAACTAAGTTTGGGGGTTAGTGTTCTGATGTGAAATTCAAGGCTTAATTAACACACACTTTTTTCTTGCTTGGGTTAACTGACTTCACCTTCTTTTTCTCAAACTGGATAACTTTATCCCCAGTAATGTAGTCAATGGATTTAACAGACTCATTTTTCATACAATCTCTAAGACATTATCTGGAGGACTTGACTGAAATTGAGGAAAGACTCTCTAACACACAGTCTAAGTAGCATCTGATCCTAAGCCTAGTTCAGTTGAACATTTGGACTTTGATTCTACAGTGACTGTCTTAGAAATAAATAGAGTTGACCATCAGGATGGAGAAACACACAATTGTCCTGCAACCTAGCCTGAAGATAAGCAGTGCTGCCAGGTGACTCTGCCTCTGTTCTGAATTATGAGTCCCTCATAACAAGTGCCTTTAGGAATATCGTTCTCCAAAAATATGTTCTGGCAAGGAAAGCTTAAAGAAAGAATAGTTATTGCTGGCAATAATAGCCACCACGAACAGCCCAGGAAGTACCAAAAGACTGAAAGATCTAGATCTTCTCCAATAATGTAATTACCCCTGAAATTTCTCAGCTAATTTTAATTTCCCAGTTTCTACTTGTAGAAATGATAAACTTAGAAAAAAGAAGAGATAATATCTATTTAGAATATTAGAGAAGCTCAAACTCCAAACTATCCCCCAAACATAACAAAATATTTTAGCCAGATTTCCTGATTCTAGGTACAATTTACTCTACTATTCTAAGAATATTATAGGGGCAAACATTCCCTCTAATTACCTAACATAAGTATGTTACACAAACTTTTACAGTATGATAGTGTCTACATTCAATTCCCTCATCTTTACTCCCATTAAGTTTAAATATTGCTGTTCCTGACTCTTTAGAAATATCTTGGTAAATGAACCCTGCATTTCATATGGTTCAAAAATTCTTACAGAGGGCAGGGAAGTGGAGAAAATAGAAGACAAAAAAATAGAAAAACAATGCTAAGAGATGAGATAAACCAACAAGAACTGGGAGGTAGTTGGGTCAACCAAGGGAAAATTTTAGTCATTGGTTGAGCAACACATAAAGTGACCCTCCTCTATCATCTCAGTATTTTCAGCATTTTTATTACAGACAAAAGTGTTTTATGTAAGCAGATATTTTGCAGAAGTAAAGAAAAGAGGTAAGTTTCAGAGTTAGGTCAATGTCTTACATATCAGAGAGAATATAAGCCCCTGGGAATTCAAGATTTTAATAATTCAGACTCCATTAACCATGGATATAACTCAAGTGACCTTAATTAACTAATAATGCACTGAAGGGCCCTCTTGGCCTTGGCCACGTACATATTAGAAACAGCAAAGGAATGATTGGCTTATTTCCCCTTATACTTTACAAAATATATGTTTAAAATGCATGTATGTGTATATTTGTTTTTTTTTTTTAATGTGGAGAAACTAAAATAGAGATACTAGAGCTTTTATTTCATAGAATACTAGATTTGGAGAAAAAAAGATGCACTTACTGGCCCAGAAAGATTTTAGATAAGAATCTTCATAGTTAGTTTAAGTAAAAAAGGATGTGAACTGAAAAGTTCCAGCTAAGGACCAACTCTGTGACTGAATGGATATGATTTAATACCTTCTGAAAGTCCCTTATATTAACTGGTAAACTAAATGAATTAGCCATTTTTAGGGGCTATGAATTGATATGATAAGTGTCATATATCATTTTATGTATTGTATATGAGAGACTTGAGGACATAAGTTAAAATATTTTTTTTCCTTTTAATGGTAAGAAATGTAAGAATTTCAAAAAATAGCATTACCCAGCCTCTCAATATGTGGTCAAGTGGACAGTCTTAAATCTCCAAAGAATATTAGATCACTGGAAAGATTGCTAAAAGATCAGATATATTTCTCCCTTGGGGGTTAGAAAAGAAAGTAAATTTTATCCTTTTTCTAAATACTTCTTATAATAAAAATGTAGCTACATTAATGACAAATTACCTTTGATTAGTTATTAACACCTCACATTCAAAAATGATATGCATGATGACTACTAAAAAGCATAGAAGATAATACTGCTTTAACCACATTCATTAATAAAGGATTATTGCTTAAAGGATTAATCTAAAACTTTGGAAATCCAGATTTTAACTAAAAGATAAAAGTAAATCATTAGGTCTGCTGTTAACTACTTTGAATGTACTTCTAAAAATCTGTGTGAATTAGGAACATTCTCTATTGCTGTTATTGATGATTCATAAGAATGAGAACCATATCACTAACTCCTTCTCTTATCATTCTTCTTCATTCCATATTAAAAATAAAGAAATATAGTGAGGAAGGAAATTTTTAAGTATGAAAAACTTTATAATGGATTTTCTAAGTTAAGGAGAACCTTTTAAAGGGGAAATACTTTTAAAACAATAACAATCTAAAAATTACACACAACTCTTGTAATACTTGAGGTTACCTTTGCAGAAGAGAAATGGTATAATAGACGAAATAATTCATATAGAAGAGAGCATAGCTTTTTATTGAAATTCTTTTAAAAATCATAGCACTAGGATAATGCATACTTTGTATTTATGAAAGACTAACCATTTCAGTGTTTTGTCATTAACATGAATTTGCTGTCTCATTTCTAAGTTTGGTCCATATTTAACTATCACTAAAGCAAAAGCCAAATTTTCCTACGTTATTCTAAAACATCTTTCTTAATGTAAATATCTCATATAACAATTTACCTAGTAGGAAGTTCCTAAGTATTTATGTAATTCTCTCATAAACCCAATAGCATCTCAGCTGGGTTTTAGGGGATTCCTCTCCCTTTTTGCTATAACAATACACTTTGATGCTCCAAAGTAGGATATATTCTTCTCTCCCTCCTGTACTCATCAGTGTTTACCAATCACTGCAGTGTCAGATGCCTTTCCTGGGAAAACCAGAGCCACTGCCCCACTCTATAAAATGAAAATACCCCTACCTCACCACTACCTCTGTTAACTATGAGCAAAGCTTTACTGAAAGAACAATAAGAGAAGTAAAAGATGATCTGGACAGAAATGAGACAGCCACAGGACACAGGTCTTCATAATGTACATGCTCAGAAGCTGATCAGTAAATGGACAAATTTACAAATAAATGAAAATTAGGAAAATGTTATGCTCCCACTCTTGCACTGAGAAGGGGGATAAAAATGTTTGTGGAATCTAAACTCAGAACACATTTTGGAATAGAAACATTAACCTAAATTATGGTTAAATGCTATTCACATTGTAGTACTCATAAATAAGTTTTTATAAAGTGGTCTTGTGTTTTATCCATTATTAATTGCATTTGCTACAAGAAATGGATCTGAGTTTCAAATAATGAACACAGGTTATATACCAACTTTTTTTTCTGTTAAATACAAATAATGGGGACCTAAGAAATGCTGACAGCCTGAACCTCTCTAAGAGGTGTTAAATCACTCAACCCAGTTCTTAGGGGGGTTCTTGTCTGCGTTTAAACATGGAGTAAAGCTTATTGTCATGTGGAGAGAGGGAGCAATTGTGGCTTACATGCCACTCTTCTTAGCAAGATTTAGCACGCTTACTGAAAAGGGATTCCTTCAATGGCTGTATGTCCCTAGGACAATTACCAGAAATTTTACTAGTTGTTAATTTATAATTTTCACCAGGTATAATTGATTGCTTCACTGGGAAGAAGATCCATGGAGCACCTCATTCCACCATTCTGGAGTCCCCTTCTTACGCTTAGCCCTGGTCCTGATCCCTAGCTTTCTTCACTTTCTAGATATAGGAGATGAAAGTCTCTGCATAAGCTGTCAAGGAGGCCCTCTACTTTCATACATAACTTATAATTACCATTTAATTTTTCTCACCTTCTCATTGTGATTTTTTTAGGACTCTTATTAAGCTCAGTAATAGTCACCGTTCAACCCCACTTTACTATTTTCCCCATATTCTTCAAAACCTGGTAACAATATCACTAGCTAACATAATCCTTTCCACTAGAATATCATTCCAATTAACATCAATGAAAGTGTTAATAATTGGACCACTACTTTGTGTAAGAAGTTATCTGTGTTCTACCTACCACCAGTGATAATGTTTTTATTGTCAGCTGAGTAATTAGGGATTCAGCTTAATGTTAGAATGCTATTAGGCGATAACCCCTAAGGGTGAACACCTGTGGAAAGGAGGTGATGGAAGGAGAATGGTGCAGAGGAAGAACCTCAACCTCAAGGTGAGCTCTATAGCTAAAGTGGCGCATTAGAGTTACAATGAGTCAAAATAGCAAGCCTTGATACACCACTTCATTCAGTCATTAAATGGAGGTCATGCCTGGAAGAACATGATATTGATTGAGGAGACTTTTTGAAACTATGGTAATCCCTGAAGGGGCTAGCAGTTGAAGATTCTTGACCAAGAGGCCTTGCAAAAGCAGCAAAAACAAGTCCTTGGAAACAAATCATTGAATATAAATCATGACATGATGTATTACCATGTCCACCCAGGTCTCAACTCCAAAGATAAAGGAGCTTTCAGACTCTCTTAGTATCTCGCCTGAATATAAGTATTGAAAATATTCACCAAATTACCTTTGAGAACTTTGGATCTTGGAAGTGGTAAGACTTCTTGTACAAAGGCTAGAGCTTTTATTCTATACTATAACCAGGAAGGACACTATTTTCCCTTGCACACTCCAACCTGAGTTTTCATTCCAAATTTACTGTTAAGATAAAGCTATATCATGAGGAATTTGAGAGGCAGAGCAGGGGGTCGTGGGGAGCAGAGAGAGAAAAAAATAAAACAAGAGGGGACCGGGGAGGCAGACAAACCATAAAAGACTCTTAATCTCAGGAAACAAACTGAAGGTTTCTGGGGGGTGAAGGAGGGAGGGGGGGATAGGGTGGCTGGGTCATGGAAAAAATTAAAAATAAACCAAAAAATAAAAAGAATAATTAAAATATATAAAGCTATATCTTACTGTAGGATTCAAAGTTCCAAGAAATCCACGTGTCTCAACCATATATTCAACATCTATCTGTTCCCCCAGTTGATCTCATTGACACAATTATGACAAAATCATTGATAGACAAAACAGAGTCAAATTCAAATCTTCTAATTTGAAATTCTGTGATCTGTAACTGACTCTGAATACTCAGCACATCAATAGAAGCAGAATTCATAGGGGAGACTGAGGGAGAATAGATGAATATATTATTTTGAAATGTATGGTGCTTTCTGAATGAGCCATATTTAATAGGTAGATGAGAAAAAATACATTTATTAATAATATGGCAATAATTTTGGAGAAAATGTCTCATCTTTTCTCAACACATTTTTATCTACATATTGACTAAATGAAGGTTTTGTTTTAGCCTAGCACAAGGTCATTGCCTCTTTGATTCTCTGAGCACAGTATCATACAAGCTCTAATACTGGTTTCTGTAATGGAATTTGCCTAGTCCCAGAACTGTATATATACTGGAACTATATGTTACAAACTCATAAATCCAATTCTTTCTGAAACTCCTTCAGCCTGGGTCATCTAAAGATGTCAAGTTGAAAATATTTTAAAGTATATTCCTATCCTTCTTATCAATCTTTTTAAAAAATTATTTAGGGATGCTTGGATGGCTCAGTGGCTTAGGCATCCATGGCTCTTGATTCTGCTGAGGTCATGATATCAGAGTCACGAAATTGAGCCCCATGCTCAGCGGGGAGTCTGCTCAAGATTTTCTCTCTTGGTTCCCTCTACCTGTCCCCACCATGTATACTCTCTCTCTCTCTAAAGTAAATAAATAAATCTTTAAAAAAATTTTTTACCTTGATCTCCAATATTTCTAGGTGCTATGTTTTAGTTACTTCTAAAACATTCTAAATACATTTAGAGAAAAGGTATAATGTCTTCAAGTAGAGGCAGTATTTCCTCTTGGGAGATAATAGGCATTCTAATTTTGGAGATCTTAATGATTTTGGCTGCTCTATACTTAAAATGAGAGAAATAGCAGCCATTTTCTGGACTATGTGCCCCAAATAGAATATATAATGCCTTCTCTTTTGTTACATTTTATATTACAATATTTTAATGCTGTATAGAAATATTGTATCAATATGTACAAATTCCATGTATCATGGAATTTGAGTAGAATTGACTTACATACACAACTTCAAGTAAGGGCCTTAATAGTCGCAGTCAATCAATGACCATATATAGTATAAAAATTATTACCCCGTCTCAGTTCACAATTATTTCTGCTAAAATATGATTCAAGTTGGATTAATCAGAGTGAAGCACAAGAATTTGTTGATGATTAAGGGACAAAATGTGAACAAGGAAGCAGGTAGCCCAGATTGCTGCTGGGAGCCATCTTAAACTTTGATGAGAACATTCTGAAAGTTAAAACTATAATATCTGAACAGACTAGTGCCTGTTGACAGTTTAATTCTTTGACTAGCCCCTCATCTCAGCCCTCATTTACATATGTAAAAAATTTCTCTTTACGATTTAAGTAAGTTTTAATTTTATGCTATTTGCCATTGAAAATATTCAATTTATCAAGGATTTTAATACACATCATCTATTTTTTTACTAATTTCAGAGGTAGAATTTAGTGATTCATCAGTTGCATATAATATCCAGTGCTCATTAAATCAAGTGTTCTCCTTATTAATGCCCATCACCCAATTATCCCTTCTTCCCACCCACTGCCCCGCCAACAACCTTCAATTTGTTTCCCAGAGTTCAGCATCTCTTATGGTTTGCCTCTCTCTCAACTTTCATCTTACTTTATTTATCCTTCCCTTCCCTTTTGTTCATTTGTTTTGTTTCTTAAGTTCCACAACTGACTGAAATTATATGGTATTTGTCTTTCTTTGACTGATTTATTTTGCTTAACAAAGTAGCCTCTACTTACATCCATGTCTATAAATGGCAAGATTTCATTCTTTTTGGTGGTTGAGTAATATTCCATTGTATGCCTCTGATTCCAAAGAATTCACCTAATAACATGAAGGCAAAACAAAGACTGAAATCCAGGTACTTGAATTGCCATACCTATAGACTTTTAAACTTTTCTCATTAGGTCTAAAATTACTATTTTCATCTCTAGTTATAATTGTAGTTCTCTTTCAAACTTGTGTATGATTTCTCAGACCCCTGTGTTCTTGTCTTTTCTTGGGAGGAGGGTGCAGAGAGGAGAAGGAACTAAAGTGACTATCTATATAAAAATGAAGTTCTGAATATTTCCCCTGGAGCTATTATTCTATTATAAAACATCAGTTAAGTATTAAACCAGGTTCTATTCAAGGGATGGGTACAAAATACCATCACAGTCTAATTATTGAAGCAAGTAAATGAATATATAATTATGGTAGTCATGTTAGGTCCTATAAGAGAGAAAACCACAAAATGCTGTGGAGGTCTATAGGCCAGACTAAATAAGTTGGGAAAAGATTCCCACTAGATATAACATTTAAGCTATAGCTTAAATGATAGGGCTTTACTTAGAGGGTTGGGAAAGACACACCAGACATGAAGCTTAACACAAATATGAAACTGTACTTGCTTTATAAAAAAAGGGGGATAGCAGAGAGAAATAAAACCTATGATCACTTACTAATTAACTAAGATTAAATGGGCACATGATACATTCTCTAAAAAGATACAACACATTACTAATAGTTTTATAATTCTGTGTGAGACCAGAGATAGTACTAGAATGGAGTATATGGGACCACAGGGTGACCTGAAGGAAACTTAAAGACTCACTTGCAAGGACTATCTATTTCACTGACCTGCCACAGTGCTCCTGGATGCATCTTCAAAACAAAATCCTGGCAGGGTAAGAATTTTCATCAATGAAGTATGATGACTTTTTAGAGCATCAGGAAGAAGAGACTCTCAGAGCCTGAAGAAAAAGAAGCCTATGTTGAGAAAGGTAGACTCCCTGAGGGCCCATGCAGGAGGCAAGTAGACAGATGGTGAAGTCCTGGTGGGTGGAACACCAAAAGGGAAAAAAATGAGAACAAAGGCAATCCAAATCATTTGACAAACTTTATTCCTAGGAAGTAATCATGGAAAGAAATAGATGGAAAGTGGTTGGTTCACATCGTTTAATGGAGAAAACCAAGGGCAGACAAGTTTTAGTGAATAATGCATAGAAAAAAAGTCCCTTTTGCAACAGACTTTTTTTTAGGAAAAGATCAAGAATAGGAGAATGCTACAAGCAGCTACATTTCATTCTTTCATAACATTTCTTGTTCCATAGCATAAAATTAAATAGACTCCTACATTTTGATATAAATGAGGGTGGAAGTAAATGATACAGATTACCCAGCAAAACCACAAATGGAAAGATAAGTCTTTAACTGAAGAAGGCTTGTTAAGACTGGGGGTTGGCCAAGACATCCTATCCTAGATGATTTACAATCAGGAAAAGTTTATCTGCAATTCTAAAACTGCAGACTCCTGTTTATACTGTAAATAAGATGTAAACTTTGCCATAGATTTTGGAAGAGAATCACAGTTTAGATTAAGACTTCCTATTTATAATCACAGACCAACAGTTGGTGAAAGCTTACTGGCTAGAATATAATAATAATAATAATAATAATAGTTCATTGAACAATTACTCCATGTCAGGCCTTTTTCTAAATTATTTACTTATAATTTTATCCTCTGAACAAGATTATGAACAAGATTATTATTATCCCAAATTTATAGATGGGATGCTCTGGGTAGGTTTTCCCTTGCCCAATGATGCACAGTAAGTGTCAGAACTGAACAAGAACCAAGAAGGCAGACACAACCTATCCTCTTCCTGCCTGTTAGGTAGAGATTCTCTCTACTATTTCTTCTTTAATCTGCTCCATTTTGATAATGCAGGGAAAATAACAACAAATGTAATTGTGTTTAGGGTATATAAATCAGTATATTGTGTAGAACTAGGAATCAAGAAACATCAAGTATATGATGTCTTTCTGTCACTGCCATGTTCTTTTTTTTTAAAAGAGTTTATTTATTTATTTGACAGATCTAGAAAGGGAACACAAGCTAGAAAGGGAACACAAACAGGGGGAGTGGAAGAGGGAGAAGCAGGCTTCCTGCCTATCAGGGAGCCCAGTGCGGGGCTCAATCCCGGAACTCTGGAATCATGAGCCACCCAGGCTGCCCCCACTGCCATGTTCTATTTAGACATGTTCTTCACACCCTTCATTTGTTTTCTTATCTGCACTAAGAAAACAAGGTGTAATATTATTTTGACATGGTCTAGAATTCTAGAACTATGCCAGCTAAAGCCACCTACTTACAAGGTTCTTACCTTTCAGAGTTCAAGATCAAGTATTTATCAAAATTGAGTGTCTATCAAAAACAAGTGTCTACCTTTCAAAATCAAGTCACCTTTCTGACATACTGAATGTAATCACAGGGGACTATATGTTTTTAGCACTGACTTGCAGGCTGTGTTAAATGTTTACTCCTTTGTAACTGTATCTGTTTTTTTTCAATGTGAGTTGATCTAATTTCAGAACAGATACCATGACTTATTAGTGTCTTCTGAAGTAAGATGGATCCTCAAAATACTAGATCCTTAATAAAAACATAATAGGATTATGTTACTCTTTGACAACTTCAGAATTCTAAAAGATAAAGCAATATTATTCAGCCAAGGATTTCTATGGGGTATGAAGAATATTCCAAGGCTATTTTTATGTTTGCAGGGTAAATGCAACAAGAATAGGAAATGGAGGACTCTTGAAGGGAGGTAGTTATATATTCCTCAAAGGAAGCATGAAGAATTTGTACACTGGCCTTGTGCATCTGATTAATCAATATTTTATTAGAAAAAATATAATACAATGAAAATACACACATGCTGAACACACAGACTACTGATGGATGATTCCATTTTAAATATTCTATGCAGCCATCATGTTGCATGTCTCTCCCTTTTCTCAATTGGGACAGGTGTTTGGAAGATAACAAAATTTGGTTACAGAAGCTATACTTCTCATCCATGTTTTGTTCTTTTTATCCCCCCCTGGAGTTCGGGCATCTGTCTTCGTTATAATAAAGGATAGTTCTTGTGCTGATTTGTTTTGGTGTCTGAGGAGAAGGATGTCTTTATGCTCTTTTTTCTGGGCATTTCTCACTACGCTTTGCCTCAGAGTTTTGGTGCTCTTTGGCTTCCCTCAGAACTAGTAACTTCCAGGTATAATTTCTAAATTCTTGTTCCAAATATGCTGTTTGCATTCAGTAGCTGCCTATAGTTATGCTTCCCCACAAATTGACTGTTCTTGGATTTTTTTGTTGTTGTTTGCTTTTAGTCATTTATCAGAACAGAAGTGTTACAGATGCTTCTTAGATGCTGAAATGGCTACATCTCAAGGCTACAACATAACAGATGTGTGCTGGTTGCCTGTTACCTAAGCTCTCATTTACAGCTTGTGGCAGCCCCAAATCCCCCTAACATCCCTCCTACAATCATATAAATTAATGAAACATCAGCCCCCAAAATACAAATATTAAAGTTCTGAAACCCAGATTTAGGCTACTAGAAAGGCTATTTCTTTATCATCATCACAGTTCATTAACAAATGACAGCATTTCTTTGGCAACAGAAGTAAAAATCCTGTGTATAAACTGTATGCCAGCCACACTAGCTCATTCATTTCTACCATCAGAGATGCTTCTGAAATTTTAATGTCCTCTTCCTTACCTACCCTAGACCCAGTTTACTTCTTATAATGATGAGTGGGACCCTTTGTCAAACAAATTCAACAGTATTGATTTCTTTGCCTACTGGATTCTGAAAGTACTCAATATTTGAATCCTACCACTCTGTATGTTACACATTCAATATTTTGTGCACTTATGCTGTGTTACATATAAGTAACTAGGAAATCTTACGAGGGATCCTTTCCCTAATAAGAATAGGAGTGTGGAAGTAAATACTATACTGTCTACTTCTTCAGTATTCTTTATATTACTTTTATGAGTCTGAAAATATAGAAAACACCTACCAGTGTATATAAATTTATCTCATTGGAAAACTAACGATTTTTTTTCACAAGCACTCAGAATCAGTGAAACTAAAGAGGAAAAGAAACTCTCATAAATTCGGTATGACTGTAAGTTGTTGGAACGTTTCATAGAGGTATTTTGTCATTATCTGTCAAAATTTTTAGGTATGATACATTTGAATCAGGAATTCTACTTTAAAGAATCTAATCTATGAATATTATCAATCAAGCAAATTAAGTTATATTACAGCATTTTGTAACAGAATTACTTTTATTAGCAATAGAAATGAAGTCAATCTGAACATTCATCAGCATGAGACTGGTTAGATAATGGTATATTCATACCACAGACTCTGAATCAATACTTTAAAAAACAAAGCAGACCTAGATGTACTAAGAAAAAAGAAAATTCATAGTATACTATTAGGGAAAACACAGCCTAAATCACAAATAAACAAGCAACAAACAAAAAATATGCCAAAAAATTGCAAAACAATGTATAGTATAAGCATTCTAGTAGCATAAACACATCGCATGTGTTTAGGGAAGCTGTAGGTATGCATATCAAATGGGGAAGGGAAGCTAGGTGTGCTAGGTGATGATTTCACTGCAACGTTTTTTTAACAACTGTACTTTTTTACTCACTTGAAATTATTTGTTTAAATATGTTTCCTGACCAAAAATATTATCATGGTTCATCAGAGAACTATGCCTTTAAGAGTACTGAAATTTGTTTATATAGACCACTCAAGGAAGATGGCAAGTTTATATTTTAAACAAGTCAGAGCTGTAGGCATGATAGAACCCATTAAGCTTATCAAGACAGGACTATGTAAAATCCTTGAAACAAATTCCTATATCAAGGCATATGATGGAAATTTTACATATGGACACAGATCAAGTTTTTATAGGAGTTACTGAAAGAATGCTAACTTTCTAATTAGACCGTTATAAAAAAAGAACTATTGTCTTAAAAATTGTCTCATGCTTCTGCTGAGCATTACATAGACCAGTTGGGGTCTCCACCTGAGCGTGACTTTAGATATCACCTTACCCTTAATTGTGGATGAAAATCATATATTACCATGATAATAGCATAACAGTTTGAAACAGACAGACGTGACCCATAGCCTTTCTCAACCACTTAATAATTTGCGATAAGTATAGATTACTTAAAATCACTGCTTCTTTTTTTCCATCAATAAATAGAGATACTATATATAAGTTACTTATGGTTGTGTAACAACTCCATAAGTGAATTAATATAAATAAAGTAATGCATGTAAAGCACTCAGTATAGCACTTGATACAAAATAAGCAATAAATAAGTATCTTTTGGTACTATTATTAATAATAGTTTTGATGACAGAATTTAGAATGTGTGATTCTTCGGGGGATTACAAATTCCTTAGAACATCTATTCATATATTTTGTAATATTTTCCCACTAGTTTACTAGTTTCCTATTGCTGCTATAGCAAATTGTCATGAAGTTAGTGGCTTAAAGTAACATAAATATATTGTTTTCATTCTTAAGTTTAGAAGTCTAAAATGGTCTGCAGGACTGCATTACTTTTGCAGGCAAGAGGAGATAATTCCCCCCCCCCCATAACCCAGCCACCCTATCCCTCCTCCCACAATAGGAGAGAATTCATTTATTTGCCTTCTCAGCTTCTAGAGGGCGCCTACATTCCTTGGTCCTTGGCTTCTTCCTTTATTTGCACAGCCAGCAATAACTGGTCAAATCTTTCTCATGATACACTACTTTTACACACCACTACTATAGTCAAATCTCTCTCTTCCATCCTCTAATAAGGATCTTTGTGATTACATTAGGCCTGCCTAGATAACCCAAAATAATTTCCCCATCTCAAGATCCTTAACTTAGTCACATCTTCAAAGTCCTTTTTTAAAGTAACATTCACAGGTCCTGGGGATTTGGATATTAGTATCCTCGTGGTGCCATTTTGCAGCTTACTACAACTAGTAAATAAATTCAGGCCAATTTGAATAGATTTTCAAATTTTCTGTTTCAAAAACTTCATCTGTCGTTCATTCTGTTACAATTAGGGGGCATTGTGAATTTTGTCTTCAGTTTCACTATAGTATCCAATGAGATGATCAGACTGCATATGTACATCAATTAGCAAATAATAAGTACTCACTGATATAACAGAATCAGTTGCTCCCTTGAGAAAGTTTGTAATTTCCTCCTTAACCTCATAAGGTTATCCTTTATCTGACATCATCTAAGATTAGGAAGAAATTGTGAATCTCATAAGAATGTAAAAGCTGAAAGTGACCTTAAAACCATCTTTCAAGAATACCCTCAAGCATGTTGCATAAAATGCTAGATCTAGGAGATATAAATACTTGGCTCTCAGAGATTTCATGGTTAAAATACGTGTAAATCACTGTTTATTATATAATCTATTTTGAAATTAAAAATTCATGTGATTATATTATATTAATTAACCTGATAGATTTTGCATAACTAAATCATTTTTTAGAAGTTCATAAATTTTATAACTACACAAAATTTATTTTTTCCTTTTGGTCGTTGTTTTCTTTTCTTTTTTTTCCAAAATATGTGAAAGTGACTCCACTGGACATCACTATGGGAAAATGACTAATCCAGTGCTTCTCAACTGTTATTTCTGGGTCAGAAACGTCAGCACCACAAGAGAACTTGTTAGAATACAATCTGTTTGCACAGCTGAACATGGTCAGTCCCAGAGTTTACTTGCTCCTTCTTCCCCTGTAGGTCAAAGCTTTGCTTTGGGTATTGTCATCCCTTATGTACCCTAAGTCTCAAATTATTCTGCCATTTGGTTATCAACTTTTCCTGATGTTCCACAGTGACACCCATTTCCAGCATTGGCCTCATAGCAACAGGCTATGTAGTCGTTCTCCCTGTAGAGGATTTATTCTCTTATGATCATGCTTCAATTCTGTATCTCTAGGTAGTATTTATAGCTTGAATGGGCATGGTATATCTTAATACTGCTTCTGTCCCTACTCTAAAACAAATGGCAGATCAAACTATTATTTTCTTATGTGCAAAAAGTCTTTTTATATCTTTTATCTAAGAAATGGTTTGGAAAAGCCCCATGATTCTTCTCTGTAACCTCCTTATCTTTGTGTACAAAAAAAAAAAAAAAAAAAGCCAGTAAAACCAAAGACTTTTTAAATCATTATACAAAATCCTTGTTAAATTAAACTACCTATGCTTGCTGTTTTCTCTTCAATGTATGATCTTACAAGAACAATGTTAACTGAAGTAGGTAGTATTGCAAGGGAGAAGTTAATTCAAAGAAAAGTTAAAATATTTATAATTTTGATTGAGTTTAATTTTATTTTTATAAGAAAGACTTTTCTTCCCTAAAAATTGTTTCTGGAATGACAAATTGTTCCCATTATTAAAAGTTAAAGTTGTTAAGAAGGAAAAAAAAACCTACTCTGGAAATAATCTAGCATCCTAAAACATTACTAACATATGATTACAGGAAAAAAACTAATTAATCAAGCAAGAGGATAAGAAAAACAAATTTTATAAAAAAGGAAAGAATGTTAAATTTAAATTTGTTAAGAATTATAACTGGAAAATATTTTTAAAATATATAAGGAAGAAAGATGATAATTAAAAATTTTATTTGGGTGAATTTTGTGATGGTGGTCATTATGGTCCTGATGGTGGTGGTTTTTAACCTTAAGGCAGGAAAGATTACAAGGTAAGCAACATTTTTTGGAAAGTAAATATTGAAAAGAAAGCTTTTATGGAATTTTAAACTTTTTTTAAAGTTTTTTAAAATTTATTTTTAGAGAGAGAAAGTGAGAGAGAGTGAGCAGGAAAGGGGCAGAGGGAGAGAGAATCTTAAGCAGTCTCCACACTCACCATGGAGCCCAACGTGGGGCTTGATCTCACAACCGTAAGATCATGACCTGAACTGAAATTAAGAGTCATTTGCTTAACTAACTGAGTCACACCAGGTGCCCTGGAATTTTAAAATTTGTATTTCTTATAATCATTGATGTTCTGCCTTTCCAATTATATATAAGTTGAACAGAAGAAAAGCAAATCTTCTTTAGCCATTTATGAGAATGTAGTCCTACTCGTGTGATTTCCCCTCTAGCTGTCACAAGCTGAGAGGATATATTCCCTCTGTGTAAATTTAAGAAGCCTGGCAGTAACATGAGTGGATGGCAATAAATAATACTGTCACCTACACTTAAATGGAATTTCTGATGTCTTGTTTTTCATTGCTGTCAGTAGTGTATCTCTCCTTAAGACAATATTTCATCAAACTTATAATGAAAATGATAATGTGGCCATCATTTATTTATGGCATAACTTTCTATCAGTTGGGTTGAGTTTTTGTTGTCACATGAATTAAACACAAACTTGAAATTCTTCAAACATACTTTTCTAAAATAAATATTTTTAAAACATAGAAAGAGATAAATTTTAAAGGCACAAAATTTTTTCAGTATAATGTCAACTGAAAGAATGTATTTTCTTTTATAAATATTAAGAATTTTGGTGAGACACAAAATTTTCATGAAAACAAAGACTATATGGCCATATCAACCATAATGAAATTACAATTTCCTCCAAAGGAATTTTCTGAAAAAGTAAAATAGTCAAGAAAAGTAAATCTCTGGCCACTTTCCATCTTTATATTGATTGGAATGATATACAAAAGATTCCCTTTTGTTAAAAATAGTTTGGTTTAATAATTCTAAAACTGTTTTTCAAACAAAATATATAGGAAAAATGCGGCCTTTTATGAGATAAAATTCAAAGAATAGCATCCTGTATGTTCAATAATAAGTTTGTAGTCATATTTCACATTTATAATTTATATCAGGATCATATTTTATAGGTATGTGATAGAATCAATTAGGATTATTGGTTATAAAAATGATTTATATGGTGAAAGGAAAAGAATTTTGTTAGCACAGGATAAAAGCATACAAAACTAATTTCCACACTTATTAGCTGTATGAACCTTGGGTGAGTTATTTAAACCCTCTTAGTGTCTTCATCTATAAAATGTGTATAATAGTAGTACCTACTTCATAAGATTGCTACAAAGATTAGTAAATTAACATTTATAAAGTGTTTAGATGAGATCTAACATATAATAATGCTAGATTAATATTTTAAATGAAATAAATAAACAAATGGGACTAAATAAGTTGGGGACAATGGCCATTTCTTATTTCAAAATATTTCTGATGGTGTCTATAATAATCAAGCATTGTTACCCAAGAGTAAAAATATCATTCCTTAGAAAATTAGTGCATTCAATAAGAATGAGTTTAATATTAATAATAACTTGCACCTAATTGATAACCTTATGAAATTAAGAAATATGAGAGTGCAAAAGCAAAAGAAAATCTTATATATTTATCAAGACTACTTTGGCATTACCTATAATAAAGGACTCTTCAAGATGAAAATTATATTCAAAGTAATTATATTTACATGACATATAGCAGAGTAAACAATGAAAGAAATGCAAGTGCCCAAAGTATTGGCACAGGGCATAATGCTAACTCTCAAAGGGCAAAACATTAAGTAAGAACTCACATATGAAGATGACCCCAAACTCAAAATTTGAAATGAATGTTATACATTTCTCTATTTCATATTAATCTAAAGAAATTGCCTACTGTAAATCTAACTAGTTACCAGAATTACTAGAAAATACTAGAAGTATTGTGGTTGTGTGATTTAGTGGGGCATGGAGTGAGGGAGAATCTAAATGGCATCCATCTAAACAATATTTAAATGACCACTTTATCATATTATAAGAAATATAGTGAATAATACACAAAGAAGTACACCTCATTAAAAATCAATTCCACAAGCGGTGCATTTACTTAATTTGTGAACTTTGACTGCAAAAGTCAGTTCAAATAGCAGTGTGTAAAGAACGATGGGAGTAGTCTTTGACTTGGAACTTTATAAACAAGATGACCATTTAAGAATAATTAGTTCATCCAGTATGGCTGCAGGCATGGATAGTCTGTGTGTGGGTCCCTTCAGGAACTGATGTTTTGGTAGGTGTATAAAAACAATGAAACTTAAGATATTGGCAAGAGCAGCTGAAGTGATGGGACAACAGACTCTAAAAAGGATAAAGAAGGGCCTCTACATTTGAGAAAATAATTCCACTCAATTTGTACTTGAAAAATAGTTAGTCTAGTGGAATGAAAGAAATTTTCCCTGATATTTTGGCATTGTTGAGATTATTTTCAGGAGCAGTGGTTTTCAGCTATTGTGCCAAATTGCTCTTGGTAGCCTGGAATATATGATAGATCTATTGGCATATTTTAACAGGTGCATAATATTCTTTTTAACTATAACTGAATGCACAAGTTGTTATGGTGAGTTAGTTCAGATAAAACATTGGGTAAAAGAAAAAGCAAAGCATAAGTTCAGATCAATACCTAAAGAATATGTGTTTATGGTTATAATCGGGCTCTCTGCTCAGCGGGGAGCCTACTTCTCCTCTCTCTCTCTGCCTGCCTCTCTGCCTACTTGTGATCTCTCTGTCAGGTAATAAATAAATCTTAAAAAAAAAAAAGAATTATAACTAATACTCTTTTAAGAAAATGAAGTTAGGAAAACGGAAATTCAACTCACAATGTGGAAGAGTAAGTAAATGAGGAAAGTGATAATTATTGATCATTTAAGCCAATCCGAGATACATTTTTTTGTATACACTGAGGGCTTAAAGGAAAGTAAGGAAATATTATTGAAAATTAGAAAACAGATTCTTGTAATGTAGTGGCAGAAATTTTAGCAAAACTGTCATCTGCAGTAATGTACAAAATAGAAAATATACCTAGTTATAAGAAGAGCTCCAAACAAAATATTGAAATTACTTCCTGGATTGATTCTTCTTGCTGCCTTCTTGATAAAATGTGAAAGGAAAGAAAGAACCCAAAGAATGATTTGTTAAATATAAAGGATCCAGGGCTCTTGTAATAGCCAGTTTCAGCTGCTATAACGAGGTATCATAGACTGATTTACTTATACCCAGTATAAATTTATTTTTCACTGTTCCGGAGACTGGAAGTCCAAGATCAAGGTGTCAGCATGCCTGGGCTCTGGTAAAAATCATCTCTGGGTTCAAGAATTCTAAATTCTCATGTATCCTCACATGGCAGAAAGAGGGTTAAAGAGTTCTGTGAGGTCTCTTTTATAAGGGCACTAATCCCATTTATGAGGGCTCTATCTTCAGACTTAATCACCTTCCAAAGGTAACCATTTAAGACCATTACATTGGCAGTTAGGATTTCCACATATGTGGAGTGTGCATGTGGGGGGCAAAGAGCGTTTGTCTTTTTAGTTCACAGACTTGAGATAAAGAAAAAAACCTTGATAACCTATACCCAAAGAAATGAATTCAAAGATATTCATTTGTGTACCAACTTGATTGAGATGATGAGATTTTGTATCTGAAGCCTTAACTTGTTTAATAAGACAGGACCTTGGGGAAGTCTGGTGGGGGGAGTGAGTGCATTATACACATAAGAGAAATGCAAATAATTTTGGTCACTTTAAAACATAGCATAAAAATTCTTTGACACTCTTCCTATCAAGATTTGGGCTCCATACCCCATCACAATAAATCTAATTTCTGTGACTAAGCAAAAAAATAAACTGGAATTGATGCTATGCTAGATTCTAGGCCTTAACAAACTGGCACCTACCACATTCTGTTGTTTGCGATACTTGCTCTTAAAACCTAGTTACCAGTCTGTGAGAATGCAGCCTGTGGAGAGGCCCACACAGTGAGTGATGTGGACAGAACCAAGGCTCCTGGCTCTAAATTTCAGCTGGGCTCATGATCATCAACCACTACCAATCTGCAACCTATGTGGGTAAGTCAAATTAGAAATGAAACCTCCAGTACCCAGTTGAGTGAGCCCAGCTAACGTCCTCTAGAAAAGAAGTGAGATTTCTCTGTAGAACCCGCCCATATTGTAGTTTCATGCAATAATAACTGTGATTTATTTATGTAGTAACAGATAACCAGGGCAGTAACTGTTACTAAACAAATAATTCTGAAGAATATGGAGATCTTTCACTAATAAAATTATGAGTACTATAGAGGAAAAAGTTGTTTTTTGAAGCAAGCAATATCTCTCTTTGCTTGAAGTTCACACTATCCAGGCCAGGTCTCTAATAAAATAATCTCTGGAAACTACCTCTTTTTCTTTTAAAGAAAAGAATCCCAAAGTTTTTATTATTATTATTATTATTATTATTATTATTATTAAATTCAAAGTTCAAAGTGAATCATCAAAATAATGATAAAAAAGAAAAAAATGTTAATTCCCATATCCTTGTGATTTGAAAAGACTGAGTCTGACACAAGTTCTTATTAGAATAACTGGCATTGGAAACCAGTTGGATTTATACTGGTGACATTTAAACCAAAATTTAATGAGTTTCCATGCCAATCAGTAAAACCACTGACAAGTACAACTCTATTTTTTATAACGCTGTTTTAAAATAGTCCTAAAAATAAATCAAAGACAATTTTTCTTTCTTATAAAATGATAAGGAAACAAAGTCACCTTTCTAGTGTTTGCTTCCTTCAGCTCTTCCTTCATTTATAGTTCATCAGAAAGTTAGAAGTTACTATATATTCTCAAAATCTAGTTGGAGAGGAACCAATTTGCTTTTCAATCTATTAACTTTTACAATTAAATTTCAGGTTGAGAATATGCTTTGAAGTTGTAAATATGTTATTCGACCAAAGATTATTTTATGAAGCATTAGTATTTTTACCATTTTTCAGTGAATATAGGATGTTTGGCTTATTCATTTGGAGACTGTGTGTCAAGTTGTATAGGGAAATTACTTCATTTCTTGCTGAATAAGAATACTTGAAATGTGTCTCCTGGAAAGTATGTGATTTGCCCACTCCAGTTGGCAGGAAAAGCAGCTGCCATGTGATCTGGGTTATGATCTTAGCCATCTGAAATTGACTTTGCTATTGACCAGAACTTCAGCAGACATGACAAGGATCACTTGATTTAAAGCTCTTTTGAGTTATGCTCCAGTCAGTTGCTGAAGTACAGATTACAGCAGTGAAAGGACTTTTTAACCAGTGTATTCTCAAAAACAAGAAATCTCTGCACTTCAAGTGGGCTCACTGTATGCCTGAAAAAAATGAATTAAAATTAAAGTTAATTTAGGGCCACTTGGGTGGTTAAGTGTCTGTCTTTGGCTTGGCTCTTGATCCCAGGGTCCTGGGATCAAGCACTATATCAGGTTCCTGGTTCAGTAGGGAGCCTACTTCTCTCTCTCCCCCTCCAACCTCTGTTCATGCTCTCCCTCTCAAATGAATAAATAAAATATTTTTTAAAAATTAAATTAAATTTAAAAATGAATGAAAATTCAAAGGAAATAGGCATTGAGATAATTTAGACATTCAAGCAGGCAACATCAGAGTTTCTTCCATTACTCAAGACATCTTCTAAAACAAAAATAATATCCCTCCTAAACCTCATATAACACTGGCTATTGGATAATTTAACTAATGTCTGAAAATACTAGATTACAGACATACTTGGTACACTAAGACCTTTTTGTTTTTTTGTTTTGTTTTTTTTGAAGTGTAATCAGCATGAGCTTTAGAGGAAAATAATCCTAAACTGAAATCAGAATTCTACCATGTAGCCAAATAAAGCTTGGAGCAGTCACTTAAATTCTGAGTTTCATTTTTCACATCTATAAAACAGATAATAATTTTTCTTGATTTTAAAAATCAGTGATAACATAGTGAATAGAAATCATTGGGCAGACCATCTGCTACCCCCAAATTATAGCTATTACCATGATTATATGTAATATGTAAGAAAAATCTTAGCCTGCCCCAGGACCAAATCAGTCCCCACAGACCCAGCTTCTAGGCATACCAGAACACCAGGATGAATTCGGGCTAAATCCACACCATGGCTCGGGTGGTCTTGCATGCCCAGGCTCAAGGCCTTTTTTTTTTTTTTTTTTGTCTAAGGCTCCAAGCCTGCCCCAGTGCTAAACCAGCCCCCATGGTCCTAAGATCTAGGCCTTCCTCTATGGTCCTAAACATCAGACACATCCCACTGGACACATCCCACAGCACCAGGCAACTACTGTAAACTCAGGGTCAGTTTCATCCCAAAGACTCAGGCTTCAAGTTCACTCTAGCATGATGCCAGCCCATGGCCCTAGATTTCAGGTCCCAGAAACTAGACCCTCTTTGTGCTCCCAAGTCCCACATCTGTCCTAGTAGAGTCCAACGATGCCAAGCCCATTTTCATAAACTCAGAACCAGACTCACTCCCACGGATCCAGGCACCAGGTCAGCTCCCACGAACTCAGGCTCAAGACCCATTCCAGTATCAGGCCCACGTCAATAGACCCTGACACCATACTTGCCGTCTTAGTCCCAAGAACCAGGTCTACCCCTGTGGACCCAGGTAACAGACCTGCCCTACTAGACTCCGGTGCTATACCAGGCCCCAGAGACTCAGGTTCCAGGCCCACCCCCAAGGACTCAAGAGCCAAGCCCACCACACTGGATCCAGGCACCAGGCCTGCCCCTGTGAACACAGATGCCAGGCCAGCTCTTATGGATCTAGATGCCAGTCCCATATACCCACTGACTCAGGCACCAGGCCCACCAATAGACTCTTCCACATAGCCCACCCAGAATTTTTGGATAGGCTAATTGGTTAAGGGCATTCCCTGCCAAAGCCAGTCTATAAAGATTGGAAGATATGTCTAGTTCGTCAAATGCACATATTCAACACAAGACTTTTAAGGACCACAGATAACTGGGAAACATGGCGTCACCAATGGAACAAAACAAAGCACCAATAATTGACCTTAAGGAAAAGGATATCTATGAACTTTCTGACAAATAATCCACAATAGTTATCTTAAAGTAACTCAGAGAGGTACCAGAAACACAGATAGAAAATTAAACACAATCAGAAAAAGAATACACGAACAAAATGAGAAGTTCAACAGAGAAACCTTTAAAAAGAACCAAATAGAAATTCTAGGGCTGAAGAACAGACACACACACACACACACACACACACACACACACACACAGACACACAGGAATACTATTCAGACTTTATAAAAAAGGAAGTCCTATCATTTGTGACAAACATGGATAAACCTGGAGGACATTATGCTAATAGCAAGAATGCAGGTGCAAAAAGACAAGTACTGCTTGATCTTATTTACAGGAAAAATCTAAAAAACTGGAACTCATAGAAGCAGAGAGTAGAAAGTTGGTTGCCAGAGGTGGAAATGGGGGAAATGAAGAGATGTCAAAGGGTATAAAGTTACAGTTATGTAGGACAAATACATTCTGAAAAACTAATATGAAGTATGGTGATTATAGTTAATAAAATACTGTATGTATACTTGAAATTTGTTAAAAGAGTAAAATATGCTCTCATTCAAATGAAAAATGGCAACTGCAGGAGGTGATAGATATGTTAATTAGCTTGATGGCAGTAATCTATTCACAATATATACATATACTAAAACATCACATTATATCCCTTAAACATATGCAGTTTTTATTTGTCACATATACCTCGATAAACCTGGAGAGAAAAAGTCTTAAGCTTGTGTTCTAAACCATAGTTTTCAGAGTAGAATTTTTTGCTGCTATCACATACTTGCTAATGATAAAAATCCTGATAAAAGTTACAAGATAAAACCAAATAGAAATAAATGTGAAATCCCATTTTTATATAAAAATATCTGAGGGATTAATATGGGTTAAATAAGAACTTAGTATTTGTAGTTAGAGTGAAAAAGATACTAGTGGTTTACCTGACTTGAAATTCAATGTGAATTTGTGATATGGTTCCTAACATAGTACCACTAATAGGATAGAATTTCAAATATTTGAAATATGGTGTCATCATCATGGACAAGGATGAAACAGCAAGTCTACTACTCCATTTGTTCTAAGTAATTAATCCTAAAATGACTATTGACAATAAAAGTTTAGAAATTAAGACAGCAGAGAGTTTGGAATCCATTTATAAAGGATGACAAACTCATACATATTTACTTTGGAATAAAGGAAAACAAGAGATAATGAAAATAAAAGGCTTTAAGTATGACAAGCAGAAGATTTTTCTCCTAAAAGGCATATAAACAAACAAATGGTGAAAGGATGTGGCATTTGGTGGGGACCAGTGTTCCTGAAATATGATTACATATTAATACTGGGGCATTTGCTGAGAAGAAAGGATATCAACCCTGGTTATGTTATTTCTGTATACGTAATCTCAAAAAACATGACATAGAAGGGCGAATAATGGAATAAAAAAATGGGGAACCTTAGGTAATCTCTATGGTCCCTTTCAACTCTACACTTAGAAATATGCATAGGTAATTTTCTTTTTTTATGAAAAGAAGCCTAAGTAAGACAAATATAAGGTCACCTAAAGATAATAAACTGTTATGAAACAGCATGCATTTGGAGTTTTTTAAATCACTGCTCTGTCTCTTGGCAGGCAAACACCTTACTTTTTAACTCATTAATAAAAAAGTAAAATATTAGCTTACAAGTTTAATTATTAAATTTATTATTACTCCTTAAATGCATGTAGCATGCCTATGTTTAGTTTATTGTAGAAATATGGACTCATGACAAAAATATGTTATAAAATTTTACATGTGCATATATCATATACATATAAAATGCACATTTTTAAGAGATCAACTTAAGAGAAAAACTCATCTAAGCTCTCTATAGATAAGTTCTAGGGACGTCTGGGTGGCTCAGCTGGTTAAGCGACTGCCTTCGGCTCAGGTCATGATCCCGGAGACCTGGGATCGAGCCCCACATCAGGCTCCCTGATCCGTAGGAAGCCTGCTTCTCCCTCTCTCACTCCCCCTGCTTGTGTTCACTCTCTCATTGTGTTTCTCTCTGTCAAATAAATAAATAAAATCTTTTAAAAAAAGGGGGGGAGCCGGGGGCGGGGGCTCAATTGGTTAAACGACTGCCTTCAGCTCAGGTCATGATTCTGGAGATCTAAGATCAAGTCCCACATCGGGCTCCCTCCTCTCCCTCACTCCCCCTGCTTGTGTTCCCCCTCTGGGTGTGTTTCTCTCTGTCAAATAAATAAAATCTTAAAAAAAAAAAGAAAAGAAAAAAGAAAGAAGAAAGAAGAAAAGTTCTACAAGTATAAAAATTGTTTTGTATTTAAAATGTAATTTTAAATACATTTGGTACGCAAAGTCTTATCTCCTCCTATTAAATAAACAATTCACCAAATCCTATTTAAAAGATATTTCCTTTACTATTACATATATTCTCATAAATGTATATTAAGTTACACTTTTCATATAAGTGTTTAGAAAATTTAGGCCAATATTTCATTATGGTTTTTAATCTCTCATTGATCTATTGAAACCAAACAAGGCTTGCCAAGATTTTTGCCTAAACTTTCACTCAAATATATGTTTTCTTCACATGGCATAGAAAGAGAAAGATAATTAACTTGGCTGGTCAAGACGTTGTCTCTTGCTTGCCATTCCATAAACTCAAATTCCTATTTCATCCATACAACCATCGAATGATCATTCTCACTGATCATTGAATTTGATCATCCTTATATTTCAGAAAATGTACATATATACAAAATTCCTCTTATGAATTCTAATGAAAGGGTTTTAAAACCCGTTTGGTTTCAAAACTACTTTGAAATTCTAAAATTTTAATGTAAACACGTTTTATTATTTAATTGAAATTTTAAGTCTAAACAGAAATATAGAAATAGTAAGAATTATATCAATTTGAAAATTAGTGATTTTATTTGGTGTTTAGCATGTCCAATTTTAGCGTTGGATGAATCTAACTTCATAGTTCTCATTTTAGTTCTTTTTAGCCAGTAGCTGGGAATATTCTAATTGATTATATACTTTGAGCATGTCTATCTTCCTAGTCACCCCACCATCAGAATTTGCTGCCCAGTCAGGTTTTAACTGAACAGTTGTGGCCATGGATATGGAAAGCAAATTGCTCTACTTGGCAACTTTTTATAAGTAGAAAAAATAGTGTTGGTAATCATTTCAAAATATATGTAAATCAAACCATCATGCTGTATGCCTTAAAGTTATTTAGTGAAGTATGTCAATTATTTCTCAATAAAATTGGAAAAAAAGAAAACATAATGCTTATAGAGACCCAGGGTCTGGCTTACTACTAGGTTTACATACCTATCTGTTAGTAAATGAGTTGTTTTTCTAGTTTGAGCAACTTACTTGAGCTCAGAAAATAACAGTTACAAACCTAGATTATTTTCAGTGCATATAAAGTTTCATCTACAAAACAATTCATGTTTTTCCTAAAAACTACCCACTTCATCTTTAGATATGCAACAACAGCTTTTGAAGTCAAAACAAAACATAACAAAACCTTGTCCCATCTCCCCATCTGCTAGCTAAATGTGTAAACTTGGAGAAGTTACTTACTCTCAAAAATTTGGCTTCCCTACTAGCAAAATAAATGAGAAATTAAATGAGTTGGTGTGTACCAAGCACTTAATGCAGTGCCTGGAATATATAAATACTTTATTAATGTTAGCTTTTAATTCATTATTATTATTATCATCATATGTTTCTTCCAACATTCTGCATAAGTTTTCAACAAATATATATCGGGTCATATCTATCCTCTTAGAGTTTAAGATGAAATGTAAATATATAAAATAATTAAAAAATATATTACAGTGACATAAATGCCTTCTATTTTTCTTATAGTTCAAATATTTCTATAAATATACCATGAGTGATATTAGGTATGATTATCTTTCTTTTATATGCATGTAAATTAAAAATTAGAGTAGGTATCCTGAAAATAGAATTGCACAGCAAGTATTCTTTCCATAGCACCATGTTACTATTTACTCTTAAGAAAGAACTATATTACATAAATTACATGTTTCCATTTATGATTTTTTTTAATTAAAAAAAATTTTTTTTGCCATTGGCTGCCTATAGGGTAAAACACAAGAAGGGAGTTTGCAAAATAATGCCCCTGACAGTAGTAAATACATAAAATACATATAGAATAGGAGTAGTATACGCCAAGGAGGGTTAAAACATGGCCAAAGCAAGGAAGAAGGAAAAAAGGTGTGCTATGTATAGGATATGGCTATACATGCTAACTCTTTTTCTATTCCTTCTTCTTTTATCACTATACAGCATTTTCCATCCCTCTTTCATTCTTTCAACATTAAACATTATTTCCTTAGCATTTCATTGATAACATGATCCTTCCTAAAAAAAAAAAAAAATCACTGCATTTCTTATCTAAAATATCCAAATTGTTAGGAAATTTCTTTGAAATTCAAATTATCTGATACAATTGTCTAGTGAGATTCATCATTTTGACATATATGAAATTGAGTGTTTTAAGATGACCTTGAATTTGAAATCACCCAATAAATAACCATTTAAAAACTGCATTAAGGCAACAATTAGGTCATAATTCCCTTCACTTTGAAATGGCCATTAAGCATTCTTGTTTAAATGAACAAAACAAAAACTATATTGCCAAAATAGAATAAAATTTGGATAGCTGTTAACTTTATACAGATAAATCAAGAACCCTTTTCTCAATCAAGTTGTGAAAGAGTCTTGTAGGGTGATGGGCACAAAACAGTATTAGAACCACGAATATTTTAGAGTACCATCTTTTAGTCACTGAAACAATTTAGTAAGTTTATTTGATCTTCTGTTACACCAGTGAAATGATTACAAAGCTTGAAACCTGAATATTGAAATATTTTCACTAAGAAAAAATAGATCCAAGAATTTCCAACTCCCATAAATTTAATATACTATAGAAGACTCACTCCTATAAGAATTTTTCTTCTGAAAACCTGAAGGTTTGCATCAATTTTTTAACTTATTAGACTAAATTTCTTGTGGATATGAAGACTATAAAACTAAAAGAAGTTGATATTTTTGTCATTTGTGAATTTTCAAACATTAGACATTTTTTAAAGTATATCACAGGTTTTATTCATAATAAAGATATGTATGGACTCTTTACAATTGAAAAAAAAAATTGAGCCTGTGTATTTGTGTATTTGGAGACAGTCAGATAAGGAACAGTTAGAAGAAAGAAAACAGCAGTGGTTAAGAGAGGGTAAAACTTTTGTCAGTAAGCTTTTGTTTCAATAAGTAAGTAGGGAAAATGTAATAATAGCTGACTGGAAGTTGACAATCAGTCCATTTTTTTCCTTTAATGGGTTTTGCTTTATAATTCTGGTTATAAAACTGGTATTGAGACTACCAGTATTCATTCAGGTCTCCTTCCATCTAGGTAGTTGAGCAATGTCTTACTTATTCTGTTCAAAACCAGAAGTTATCTTTTTCTTTTATCTTGTTTTGTTTTTGCTTTACAAACCTTATAGTCGATTTCATCTATATGATGTTTGGTAAAGGAATAAAGACTTCTCATCTCATTATTAACCTTAAGGAAGAATTGTAAAAAAAAAAAAAATTAGATCATTCAGGAATTCATAGGTGGAAGAAAAGAGGTAATAGAATTTATATCTATATCATCTATATCTACCTCTATCGATATGGACATATATGCTCAGTTTTCAGTACTTTGTAGCAGTCACCATATTTCCACACCCAAATAAGCTACATAAAATATTTTATTAAATGCAGAATTATTTTTTCTCTTCTTCATTAGATTCATTGCTTTGGTTTGTTTCCCCTAAAGCAAACACTGAGATAGGGATTTGAATGTAGGTAACTTATTTGGCAGGTAATTAAAGAAGCATGAAGAAGGGAGTCAAGGAATGGAGAGAATAAAGAGAGAAAAAAATCAATCAGAGGTTATGTTAATTAGCTAATAATAATCCCGGGTAGCAGGGCTCAACCACACTAGGAACTCTATAAGGAACCATGAAGATTGAGCTTCAGAGCCCTACCATGGGATGGCAACTATTATCCATTCACTTCTAAGTCCCACTGGTTAAGGTTTGTCCCTGAGGGGTTTAAATCCCTGTATATAGCAGATTACACCTGCCTTGTGGATTGGTTTTTCTGGTGTCTGACAAATAAAAATCTATACCCTTGATATATGAGCTTGCATGTACAGGAACTCCACTTCAGAATGTGTTAATTTGTATACTTGTGTACTTATGATCTCATTCAACAATGCTTGTCTTGGGCGCCTGGGTGACTCAGTGGGTTAAAGTCTCTGCCTTCGGCTCAGGTCATGATCTCAGGGTCCTGGGATCCAGGTCCTGCATCTGGGCTCTCTGCTCAGGGGGAAGCCTGCTTCCTCTTCTCTCTACCTGCCTCTCTGCCTACTTGTGATCTCTCTCTCTGTCAAATAAATAAATAAAATCTTAAAAAAAAAAAAACAAACAATGCTTGTCTCTGGGATTATAATTTTTTTTGTTTCAAATAACTCATAGGCTAGTGAATCATATAATGATAAGAAATATGTTACAGCATAACACAAGCCTTGGGAATTTAAAGATGTGTCTACCTTGCCTACATATGTCAAGACAAACATCACAGAATAGTTATTATTTTGGAGGACATATAATTTTATTCTTTTCTTATCATGTCATATTATTAAATGCTTTTTTTTACTTGTGCTCTATAAGGAAGAAAACTGTTCTATACATGGAAAAGCACTCTGACCTGGGAACCAGGCTCACTGGGTCCTAATCTTAACTCTATACCATGAACTGAAAGGGCATTAACCTCTGCAGATCTCAATCTTGTACAGTAAGAGCCATTCTTTTTTTTTTTTTTAATTTTATTCATTTATTTGACAGAGAGAGACAGCCAGAGAGAGGGAACACAAGCCGGGGAGTGAGAGAAGGAGAAGCAGGCTTCCTGCTGAGCAGGGAGCCCAGTGAGGGACTCACTCCCAGGACCCTGGGATCATGACCTGAGCTGAAAGCAGACACATAACTGACTGAGCCACCCAAGTGCCCCAATAAAAGCCTTTTCAAACTCTACTCCAACACTGTATTCATGGTATACATACATACATACATACATACATACATACATACATAAATAAATAAATAAAGTTTTAAAGGCATTGGACAGATGGATTATTTTCATATCCCTTAGTTATTGTGGGTGGTCCAACAAATAAACTCCTGGAAATGTAAAGGTAAAGGTTGATGGCCTCACAAATGTAGCACATGAATGTTTTGCAAGAAGCTGTGATATTGAGGTCATGTTATTAAATACCAAAGGGCATTTGGGCTAAAGATATTATGGAAAAAAATTAGCTTACCTCTCTTTATATTAAAAATCTAATTTTATTTTTGTTTTTCGTATCACTTCTCTGTCTTGTGAAATTAGAACTATTTAACATATTTTTGGCATTTTTCATTTCTTTCTTTTCATAAATTCACTTGCTAAATTAAATACCTACCTTTTGATAAATCTGCTTATAGCTAGATTTAGAAATCATCACTATATCTAATATCTTTTCAAAATTTATCTTTACAAAAAGTATTGATGAAATATTGATTCCCCCTTTCTATTAATACGAAATGCATGCTAGACAAATAAAAAGCAAAAACCACGGTGTTTTTGTTTGCACTTTTTTGTTTTTGTTTTTTCTCAAGGTGAATCCTGTTTTTGAATTTTACCTCTTTGGTCTCTTAGATTTTTAAATTTCAGTGGTTAAATGTTTAAGGTATAAAGCATGATGTGTGTCTAGATATTAACAAGTAGTCAGAGAGAAGTATTAGAATGGTCAGAAAGAATTGGATTTCCCAAAGGACTGCTCTCTTACAGTGGGTCAGCTGTGAGAAAGCCAGCTTTCCTCCAGAGGTCCCGGGTATTATCTCTGCTGCTGTTCTTTGCTGATAAAATTTGAATAATCCTCTCTTAAAAATTTTGTGGAGGCTTTTACCATTTGCTTATGCATCCATTGTAAAATAAAACATAGTTTGCTTCAGAGCTATCTTTTCAGGTTGAGGAATTGTTTACACAGAAAAATAAGAAACATTTCTTGAGAAATAAGTATTTGTTGGTTCCTTTCACTTTTAGGTGGTGAAAGGAGAGCTATGGTATGATAATTATTAAAAGTAAAAGCACTCATGAAGAAAATAATAAAAGGAAAAACAAAACAAAACAAGAGCCATGCCGGTATCTGCAACTACTAATAAAAAATTCTTTTTGAAAAATTCATTAGGGAATAAAAGATCCAAAAAGACTAACCTGACAGATTAAAATAGGAAGAACGGTGTGAAAGGACTTTCAAGTCTACATACAGACGCAGAAAGGTAAGAAGTATATTTATGAGAAAAAGAAAATTCAGGATAAAAGTACAAGAAAGAGTGCCATGAATACCTTAACCATCTGTGCTCACTTTCTTGGCTGCATCCCTATCAGTGCTCTCACTTTGTCTACTACTCAAGAAACTTGCCTCAGAGATCAGGGTGGCTGATTACATTAGCTAAGTCTCTGTTATATCCTGCTGTGTTCTAATCCCCAGTGGGTATCTGTGGTCAAAGCTGATCTTGGAAGTAGGTAGGGATTTGTGTAGGTTTTGAAATTCATCCTTTGCTAACATGTTGTACTTTATTTAAGTAGGAGAATTCACATAACTAGTTTTGGAAAAGCAATGTTTCTGAGTGGAGAAAGTAGATTTATTTGGAATCAATGAATGATGAATTTGTTCGCTGATATTGTGTCATAACAGTCATGCTGAGAGGAAGCTTCAGACTTCAGATCATTATGAAACTCAAGTTTCTAGACTAAGTTTTTTCACTTTAATTGAGAAATCTCATTTGAAGCATAGATCCAGACCAGGTCAAAATGCACACAGTTACAAGGAGCACACACAAAAAAAACAATTAGACCTACTACTCTGGTATTGATGGGGGCTGCCTCCTGTAGAATGCCTGATTAAATCTGGTTTCAAAGGCAAGCTCAAATGCAGTCACTTAACTCTCTGCCCTTGAAGTAGCAAAGGTTGTAAACTCTGTTTCCAGGGAGGTGGGGGGATAGAAGAGCAATTCACGTCTGAAAAGGAAGCAGTGCTTTTTCCTCAGTGTATTCTAAAGCTTAACAATGCCATGCATATACTGGTACTGGTATGGGAAACAAAGGCAGAAGAAAAATTATTAAATTTCCTTGCCACCTACAGCCTACTGACAAGTCCTTGAAACAGGCAGAGTGACATTCCTCTAGGGACTCAACTGCCTTGATGTTAATATTTTGCTAAGGGCAAAAGGCAATCCTAGCCCAACTCCCAGGATCCTGTGAGTCTACTATAACATAAAGAATTTCTTTGGAAACTTCTTTTATCTCTACCCTCCAAGATACATGTTGCAATCATCCTTCAAGCTTATTACCCACTGATATACATCTCATGGCTAAGGTTTTATTAGACAGTAATAAATGACCCTTTCCCAACAATAGCTAGTCACTCACAGTCCTGGAAACCTTGTTCTCAAAATTCCTTAGACTTACACTATCCCTAACCCCTTCCCAACTTGTAAGTGTACCTCATTCTGGGCCACTCCTCATAACCCCAGTGTACCTCATTCTGCCCAAGGGTCCTGTCCCTATGCTTTAATAAAACCACCTTTTTGCACCAAGGAAGTCTCAAGAATTCTTTCTTGGCCATTGGCTTCAAACTTTAATAGTCACTTTTCCTACATCAGCACTGCTCATTATCACTTTGACAAATCCTGCATATACATAAGAATCATTATAGCTCTTTTTTGTTGTCAAACTGATAATTTTATTTTCTAAAATTCTTAACTACCTTATTAGACTCCCTAAATTCAGACCTTAAAATTTTCCTTATAGAAGTAATGTTCTGCTCTCCAAGCGTCCAGTGATTTTTTTTTCTTAACATCATTACTGTCACTCGAATACTGTAGTTTATCTGGTTTGCTATTCTATTTCTCAAATCAGATTTACCATCTAGGAATAAGCTTTCAAGAAAGATTCCAGAGTTTTCTGAAATAATTCAGGGCTACAGGTAGACATTCTTCTGATAAAAACAAGATGATCTCGTGATGTCTTCACATCTATTCTAACAAATTTTTTCACTCATTATAGTTTGGTTTCTGCTTTCCTCTTCAATACACACACATACACACACACACACACACACACACACACACACACACACACACCACCTACCACACTCTTCCTACCTCTTTCTGCTGAGACTGCCCTTATCTAAATTAACTACAATTTTTGCCAAAGCAAATATACACTACTCTCTTTTAGGCTTTGATGGCCTCTTAAGTACATTCAATTCCCTTCTCTTGAAACATTCTCTTTTCTTGCTCTTAATGACTCCGCAGTCTCCCAGCATTTATTCCATCTCCCATGAGTTACTTCTCAGTATCCACCAACAGACTGTTTCGCTGTTTATAATATCTAAATATTTAAATTTACTAAACCGTATGATTTATTTCTCTGTAGACTGTCCCTTGGTGATTTCATGTAAACCCATGATTTTTAAATAAGGAAAAGATGGGCACCTGGGTGGCTACTGGTTAAGTGTCTCTTTGATTTTAGCTCAGGTTGTGATCTCATGTTGTGGGATAGAGCCCTGCATCGGGCTACACACTGCTTAAGATTCCCTCCCTCCTGTCTCGTGTGTGCTCTCTCTCCCAAATAAATATATAAATACATACATACATACATACATACATACATACATACATAAAATCATTAAAATAAGCAAGAGAACCTCCAGCTTTGATGTGTAAGGCATTTGGAAACCATTACTCTTTCCCTGAAAATAAGAAAAAGCTGAACAAACTGAAATTCAACTATTTTTCTTGAGCCCTTTAGAAAACTGAGGTTTCAAGATAATTGCCATCTCAAAATCTGGAGAGACAGATGAATCCAGAGAATGATGCCTAAATCTGCTCACCTAAAGCAGACACCACTAGAGCCATAAAATAATAGTAATAATGAATAGTTATTTTTTATAATAATTTATTTTTCACTGTTCCAAGATTCATTGTTTATGCACCACACCCAGTGCTCCATGCAATACGTGTCCTCCCTAATACTCATCACCAGGCTCACGCATTCCCCCACCTCCTCTCTTCTAAAATTCTTAGTTGGTTTCTCAGAGTCCATAGTCTCTCATGCTTCATATCCCCCTCTGATTTATCCCATTTCACGGTTCCTTTCCTTTTCTTAATATCCTCCATGTTACTCCTATGCTCCACAAGTAAGTGAAGCCGTATAATAATTGACTTTCTCTGCTTATTTCACTCAGCATAATCTCCTCCAGTTCCATCCATGTTGATACAAAAGTTGGGTATTCATTCTTTCTGATGGAGGTGTAATATTCCACTGTATACATGGGCCATATCTTCTTTATCCATTTGTCTGGTGAAGGGCATCTTGGCTCTTTCCACAGTTTGGCAATTGTGGCCATTGCTGCTATGAACATTGGGTACATATGGCCCTTTTTATCACTACATTTGTATCTTTGGGATAAATACCCAGTAGTGCAATTGCAGGGTCATAGAATAGCTCTACTTTTAATATTTTAAGGAATCTCCACACTGTTTTCCAAAGTGGCTGCACCAAGCTGCATTCCCACCAACAGTGTAAGAGGGTTCCCCTTTCTCCACATCCTCTCCAATACTTGTTGTTCTTGTCCTGTTAATTTTGGCCAATGAATGGTTATTTTGACACATTGCTGGAGGCTTAATGTGGACTAACTTGAGAATAAGAAACTCCTAGGAGCCATAGTTTCAAAGATACCAACACACTTTTATGAGTTTTACCTTTATAAATCCCACAAAGTTCTCATGGCAAAGAGCCAACAGAGATCCCTTTTTGCCTCTGGCATACCATTGTGAAATAGGTGCAGAGTGTTCTGAAAAGGCCTACTATGTAAGTTAAAGACTTTACCAGAGTCTGATACCACTTGGAGAAAGGGGATTTCCCCATCTCCAGTCCTCTCTTCCTGTCTCACTAAAGGGAGGAATGTGGGTAGTAAGAAATGCTTACACAAGTAAAGTCTAGGGACAAAGGTCCAATAAAAGACTAAGGTTCATTCATAACATTTTAGACTAGTTCCTGTCACTAACACCTTACCACCACATCAATTGGGTTCCAGTAAAATAACAGTAGATTAGGTAAGCAAGAAATACAAATGATAGACACTCTCTAAGGAGAAGTATTCAGGGAAAATCCAATCTCAAAAATGAAGGTACAAACAAAAAAGCTAGAGGAATTTAAAGTCCTTACAGCTACCACAAACACTAAACACAGCCAAAGTCCTAACCAAATTAACATAAAACTCATAAAGATCTATTTACCTTAGTTCTTATTTCCCAATACATTATGTCCCATCTCAACAAAAAAAATCACAAGGTATGGTAAAAGACAAGAAAAAAAATACAATCTGAAGTGAAAACATCAGCAACAGACTCAGAAATGACACCAATGTTAGAGTTATCAGATAGGAATTTAAAATAGCTAATACATTAGGAGCTATAATGGAAAAGGGAGAAAACATACAAGAACATATGGGGAATATAAGAAGAGAAATGGAAATCCTAAAAAAATCAAAAATAAATAACAGAAATTAAAAATACTGTGACATAAATGAAGAATACCTTTGATGGGCTCACCAGTAGACTGAATACAGCTGAGGAAAGAATGAGGACACTTGGGGATATATCAGTGAAACCCATCCAAACTGAAAAGCAAAAAATTAAAAAAGAATGAAACAAACAAAAATCAGAACATCCAGGAGCTGTGAAACAATTTCCAGAGGTATAACATTTGTGTAACTGGATTATTAGAAGGAGAAGTGAGAATGGAGCAGAAAAAATATTTGAAGAAATAATAGTCAAGAATTTTCCAAAATTAATGACACACACAAAACTACAGATCTAGGAACTTCAGAGAACACCAAGCAGGATAAATATCAAATATATACATCTAGGCATAAAAGATGCAAACTGCAAAAAAACTAAAAGCAAAGAAAAAATCTAGAAATGTGCGGGGAGTGGGGGGGGGGAGACAAGGAGATTGGAGGACAACTTACCTATACAGTAATGAGGGAAAAAAATAACAGCAGATTATTGCCAGAAACCATTTCAGCAAGAATATGGAATCAATCTTTTAAAGTGTTGAAATAGAAACCCCTACCAATCTAGAATTAGGTATCCAGCAAAAATATTCTTCCAAAGTAAATAAAAAGTAAAGGCTTTCTCAAACAAAAACTGTAGGAATTCATCACCAGTAGATCTTGTTTTTAGGAAATAGTTTAGAAAAGGTTTTTCAAGGAGAATAAAATGACACAGGTCAGAAAATTGAATCTACATGAAGAAAAGTGAGCCTAATAAGAAAAGGAATAAATAAAGGATGACAAAATATTTGTTATTCTTAATTGATCTTAAATATATTTTAAACAGTTAATAAGAATGTATTTGGTGATTATAGCATATAGTTAAGTGAAATGAATGACAGCAATGTCATTAAAGATGAAAGGGAGAGATTGGAAATAATACTATAAGATGCCTTTTGTATATATGAAGTGGTATAGTATTTGAAAATGGGCTTAGATTATTTAAAAATGTATATTACATATTCTAGAGTAGCTTCTATAAATTAAAGATATATGATTACTAGGTAAAGAGAGAAGCAAAAATATAATCATATAAAATGCTTGACTGAAACCAGAAAACAGAAAAATAAGGAGATAAATATAGAAAAAATTGAACACATAGAAAAACAGTTACAAATATGGTAGTTATTAATCCCGCTGTATTAATAATCACTTTAAATGTGAATGGTCAAAGAATATCAATGGTCAGAGTATATTAAGAAAATAATAATATCCAACTATATGCTGTCTTTAAGAAATTCACTTTAAATAAAAAAAGGTTAAAAGTAAAAGGGTACAGAAAGTTATATCATTCTAATCTGCATCAAAAGAAATCAAGAATAAATATACCAATTCAGATAAATCAGATTTCAGAACAAAAAATATCTTCAAAGATAAAAAACATCATTACATAATGACACAGGAGTTAATTCTTCAAGAAGACATAACAGTAACAGATGTATATTCCCCTGATGAGAGAACTTCAAAATATAGAATGCAAAACTGACAGAACAAAAAGAAAAAATGGATGAAATTTAGTGTTCCAAAGTCTTCAACACCCTGGTACCTATATTTGATACATCAAGAAGGAAGAAAATCAGTAAAGATAAAGTTGACCTAAACAGCACTATAACCCCCTTGATCTAGTTGACATTTATTGAATTCCCATTTAATAATAACAGAATACATGTTGTTATCAAACTGACATAGAAAATTCACCAAGATAGATCACATTCTGAGCTGAAAAACACACCTTTAATTTTAAAAAATAATAGAAATCATACAAAATAGCAATGTTCTCAGACCACATGGACTTAAATTAGAAATCAGTAACATAAAAAATAACTGGGAACATTTCCAAGTATTTGGAGACTAAACAATGTAATTCCCCATAACTCATGGGTCAAAGAAGTATTCTCAAAAGAAGTTGTTTAAAACATTTTTTGTTGACAAGTGAAAGTACAACTTATCAAAACTTGTCAAATATAGCACAAGCAATATTTAGAGGGAAAAATATAGCACTGAGTAGATAAGTAGTAAAGAAGAAAGATCTAATGTCAGGTATCTAAGCTTCTACCTTAGGAAATGGAGAAAGAAAAGCAATACAAACCCAAATCAAACATAATAAAGAAGGAGGAGGGTGGGAGGGGGAGGGGAAGAGTGAGGGGAGGAGAAGGACGAGACAGGAAGGGGAGGGATAGGGAGAAGAAGACAAATTATTAATATCAGAAATGAAAGAGAGGTCATAACTACTAATTCTATGGACACTGTAAAGGATAAAAAAAACCACACAAATATTATGAACAACACTTTGAGCCCTCAAATTTGATAATCTAGATGAAATGGACCAATACCTTGAAAGATGCAATCTACCAAAACTCACACAAAGATAATCTGATAAGGCCTATATCTATTAAATGCATTGTATACATAATTAATAACCGTAAATCAACAGGTCTAGATGGTTAATTCTAACAAATACTTTAGGACCTAATGGTTCTAAACTTTATAAATTTCCCCCAATACAAGGAAAATCCACACTTCAGTGTTAACTGTGAAACTCAAATTTATATCTATAATCAACACATTTCTTCTGAGCTTCCTATAATATATATATATATTTCTAATTGTCTAATTTATATGTCTTCTTTTATCTCTCCTACATATCTCAAACTTAATGTCTAAAACACATTTTTCAAAAATATTCCACCCCTCTAAGCCACTCTCTCACCCTCTGCTGGGTCTCTCCAAATATGTAAAGTCAATTCTAGAAACCTAGGAATCATATTTGATCCTCCTCATAAATAATTTCTACATCCAAATCTGAAGGTAAATCCTGTGAATTTTATCCCCATTAGACATCTTAAATCCATGTATCCCTACATCTCCGTTCATCTAGCTGGGACTACCATCCTCACTGTCTTTGGCCTACTTGTGAGTGTACTAATTGGTGTCTCTTCTTCCTTTCTTGTTTCTCTAACAATATATTCTCAATGCTGCAATAAGAGGACTTATTTTTAAATATAAATCAGACCTCGTCATTCCTGAACTTATAATGATTCAATAATTCTTCTCATTAAATTTATATCAAAATTCAATAACTTACTGGGACCTCTAAGGTACTGAATAATTTAGCTCTTATTCTGTCTGCCTCCTATTTTTTACTAAATTCCAGCCATATTAGTCCTCTCTCAGATCCTTAAGACCTCAAGATATTTACACATTTGAGATTTTTTGCACCCAAACCTGACTCACTCTTCTTCATATAACTAAACTCTCCTCATGCTTCAGATTTTAGCTTAAGTGCAACTTCCCAATGGAAGTCTTCTCTGACCACCATTTTTTTTAAAGATTTCATTTATTTGACACAGAGAGAGAGAGATCACAAGCAGGCAGAGAGGCAGGCAGAGAGAGGAGGAAGCAGGCTCCCTTTTGAGCAGAGAGCCCGATGTGGGCCTGGATCCCAGGACCCTGAGATCATGACCTGAGCTGAAGGTAGAGGCTTTAACCCATTGAGCCACCCAGGCACCCTCTGACCACCATTTTAAAAGATATTTTTGGCTATAATCCTTTCTCTCAACAACTTAAGCTCGAAGTCATGGAAATGGGTCACTAACCACATTTACTATTGTTTCCTCCTGTTGTCTGTTTCCCCCAGAATTTAAACTCCCAGAGGAAGAACAATATTGAATTTTTTCACCCACCATTATATTTCCAGTCTCGAGCACAGTAAATGGCACAACATTTTGAATATGTATTTGTTGAATCAGTTAATGTGACCAATCAATATCAACCTGATTTGATATTATAGTGCCAAAGAGAAACAAAAACAGAAAAAAAAAAATCTGTCCAGTTCAAAATTCTCAAATTCTTCAAATATCTATTTGTTATAGTATTTTGCATCAAATGCATGGAAAAAGAAATCAATGTAATAATTATCAAAAATGTAGGAAAAGAGCTTTATTTAAATTTGGCCAGTATATTAAGCAGAAATTGCTACTGCCTTTAAAAGAATTATTTACATTACACCTCAAAGACCATATGATAAAACATGATTAATGTTCATAAAGCAACTTTAGAGAAAGATAAGCAGTTGGCATCTGTTTGGAACTTCCCTTAGTGTGAAGAGCATGTTTATCCCTCTTAACTCATTTCATACTCTGCACTGACACATGAGCATGAGTTCTGGTGTCAGATTTTTGCCTATTTACTAGCCATGCGATTACTTAATCCTACTGATTCTTAGTTTTCATATCTGTGAAATGGGGTTAATAATATTCCCAATGTTATTTATTTTCTGTTATCTTCACTCTCTTCATATTTAATGTGCAAGTATAGTTAGAAAATTCAAAGTGTCCATTAATCTTCAGGAAGTGTAAGTGTACTAGTTCCCAAAAATCCTGCTTATATTAAGGATAATCTTATGTAAACATTGAGAATTTGAAGTTATTATGTTGTAGCCACAATTTTCTACTGTAGTTTTGAATGACTCCTTGCCTTAAAGATCTGATTAATCTTCTTACTCCTCTTTCTTCCTTTCCTCCAACTACTTCCCAATTAGTTTGTCATATAATTTTCTTTTCTCAAATAAATTATCTAGGATTATCCATTGTAATTATATACCACACCTTCTTTATCCATTCATCTATTGATGGACATCTTTCCATAGTTTGGCTATTGTGGACACTGCTGCTCTAAACATTAGTGTGCATGTGCCCCTTCAGATCACTACATTTCTATCTTGAAGGTAAATAACTACTAGTGTGATTGCTGGATTGTAGGGTAGCTCTATTTTTAACTTTTTGAGGACTCTCCATACTGTTTTTCAGAGTGGCTGCACTAGCTTACATTCCCACGAACAATGTAGGAGGGTTCCCCTCTCCCCGCATTCTTGCCTCTTGTTGTTTTTAATTTATTAGAGCTCTAAAAGCTGATGTGGGTTCTTTTTAAAGGTTTATTTATTTATTTTAGAGAGAGAGCACATACGCATGTGTGCAGGCAGGGGAAGGGGCAGAGGGATAGGTAGAAAAGGGGAAGAAAAGCAGACTCCCTGCTGTGTCGTGACCTGCGACAATGTAAGCTGAACCTGAGGGCAAGGAGATGGGAAAACAAAGACAAAGACAAGATGAAGAACTAAAGAGATGGGGACAGGAGGGACAAAGTGGATGATGTCCAAGAAATGCTGATTTTATTCAAGGCTACAAGTCATTATATACTGAGCAGTGCACAATCATGCAGAAACATCTATAATGGGAAAGTACAGCAAGAATTCCGTCCATACCCCCACAGTTCCCCATATCTCTTTCCCATGACAACAATTCTCTTTGTTCCCACCAAATTACTATCAATAAAGAAAAAGGGAGGCACAGCATATGACTACATGTCTATGTCTATAACAGAACACGATTAAAATGGCCTTCGACTCGCAAGGGCAGAGGCCCAGATAGGTGGGTACCAGGAGTTTTGTTCAACTATTAACTCTAGCCTAACTGGGCAAAAACGCCAGGCTGATGACTTCAGGAGCTCTTACTCAACTGTTGATGTCAGCCTGGCTCTGGGCTCCCCACACTGCTGAGTGCAGAGCCCCATGTAGGACTCAGTCTCAGGACCCTGAGATCATGATCTGAGCTGAAATCAAGAATCAAGAGTTGTAGGGGTGCCTGGGTGGCTCAGTTGGTTAAGTGACTGCCTTCGGCTCAGGTCATGATCCCAGAGACCCGGGATCCAGCCCCGCATTGGGCTCCCTGCTTGGCGGAAAGCCTGCTTCTTTCTCTCTCACTCGCCCTGCTTGTGTTCCCTCTCTGGCTGTGTTTCTATCAAATAAATAAATAAAATCTTTTTTTTTTAAAGTTAAAAAAAAAAAAAAGAATCAAGAGTTAGACACTTAACCAACTGAGCCACCTAGGCACCCCTGTTAATGTTGATGTTTTGAACTTGATTATTTTTAGTAGCCTTGAAATTTCCCTTTTCATTTCATTCTCTTGTTTAGTGTCTTGTTTTGAACCTGTTGTTTTATTGACTTTGTATTTTTATGAAGTTCTGCATAGCTCAAAACATAATTGGAAAGTTTCTTTCCCTTCCTTGAACAATAGATTTTCTTGACAGAGTTTCATCTGTTGTGAATTGCTATATTCTGTTTACCCAATATTTTGCTATAATATGTTTGTTTAATTCCTGGACATTTTTTAAAATCTTGCTTTTGGAAGTGTATGTACCTCTAATCTTAACATTTATTTTCTCTAACATGGTGAGAGTTAATTCTTTGTGACACTCTCACATTTTATCCAAACTACAGTTTGAGGACAAGATCTGGATTTCTATTCAGGTATTTGCAGTTTGAGTTTATAGTGTTGAAAAAGGGAAGAGGAGACAAGAAAATAACTGCACATCTTCTAAGGAAATTGTTTTCTATTTTATCTTTGGAATTCTTTTAATGTCCTGTAAAAAGCACAATCCATACAACGAGAGGTATTTCCTGCTATAAAAGACTTTGACTCATTGAAAAAAGATAATTTCCTAGAAACCATTTTCAATGCTGCTGAGATCCTATTTTCAAAGGTTTAATTTTGATTTTATCCCATGCTACCTATTCACATTTTCAGTCTGCATCTCCCTGAACCAGGGCTCCTAATGAGAAACCACAGAATTTTATCCCTTCCCCTTCTGTTTTCATATACCCTTCTGCCATGGAGATGAGGATACCAAGACTATCAGAATATATTTTGATACAAAAATTTCTATTTCTTTATTTAGTCATAATTTTTGGGCAACGTTTTGGGCATAAGATTTTATCACTTATTTAATTTTATATTAGGGGAGCAAAAATCCATGATGAAACTTCACGCAATCATCTTTACTTAAAAGTTTCCATTATTCTGCTTCTCTTTTTAACAGCAGAATTAGAATATTTGGAAAAAAATCTAATGGTCTAAATATATCACTCTCTTTAAAATTCTTAGATGCCCATGTAGCCATAAATGTGAGAAAAATGAAGCACATTTTTTGTGAAAAGATCTCTAGGATATAAAATTAGATGGAAAAGAAAGAACAAAAGAACCGAGTATAGAATAGCAAAAAATGAAAAAAGGACTGGTATAATAATGGTGTGGATACTGATGTGCCAACATGTGTCTAAGTATCTCTGCAAAGAAACATAAGTAATTGATGGGGATAGGAGACTCCAGACTGTATTATTATATTCTGCCTTTTGAATTTTTAAACATATGAATACCTATCTAAAATAAATTGAAAGAGCTGATTAAAAAAAAACATGCATTATCATTGCATATATTATATTCAAGAGGCTGACAAAACTAATTGTCTTCCTTCTTCTTCAACTCCAAGCAAAATGAACACAAGCTACTGCCTATCCTTATTTTCTGGAGAGGCTAACCATGCTTCTTTCTGCAAAGATTTGATGAGTAATTTGTTTATGTATTAGTTTCTTAGGGTTGCCATAACGAAGTACCATAAACCTGATGGCTTTAAACAAGAGAAATTTCTGTGTCAAAGTTCTGGAAGCTGAAAGTTCAAAATCAAGCTGTTGGCAAAAGAACCACGCTCCTTTTGAAAACTGTAGGGGGATCCTTCCTTGCCTACTCTTAGTTTCTAGCGTTTTGTTTGCAACCTTTAGCATTCTTTGGCTTGCAGCTGCATAACTCCAACTCTGGCTTATCATCACATGATATTCTCCTGGTATGTGGTGTCCTCATATGTCATATTTTTGTAAGGATACTTTATATTGGAATAGAAGCCCGACCTACTCAAGTATGACCTTGTTTTAACTAATTACATTTGCAATGATCCTATATCCTGAAGGACTCAGGGTTAGCACTTCAATATATTTTGAGAGCTAGCACATTCCAGCCATAATAGCTAGATTTCAAAATACTAGTATATAATGACTTCTCTAGCATTTGAGCACTTCTCCTATTGGCAGAACACTGTCATATATAAAACCTTCCAACCCTGAGAGGTATTTATGGCTCACCTAACACTCCTTTTATTTTTTTTGTTCATTTTTAGGTTTTATCTTTTTTTAATTTCATGTTTTTATTTAAATCCCAGTTAGTTAATATATATGGTAAAATTGGTTTCAAGTGTAGAATTTAGTGATTCATAACTTATATATAACACCCAGACCTAGCACTCCTTTAAAAAGATGTTTATTAAATGTTGAAAAGATCTAAAATAAAGCTTGTACCTATAAGGGATAAAGAAAGTAACACATATCACACCCATGTATATGTCAATCAGGTTAAGAAAGAAAAAAATATTACTACTTTAAAAGTTTTTATTTTTTCCTTCCTAAAGCCAATTACTGTATTATCTTCTTAGATGAAATAACTATTACTAAATTTGTGCTTTTCATAAAACTGTTATTTACTTTTGCATGTTTTTTGAGATCTGCATCACTTCAATTGTGTGGTGTGTATTCTTGTTTCTTTTGCTTAAGAATTACATTTTTTTGCAAATTCTGCCTTGCCAAGGGATGTAGCTCTGTTCATTTGTTTTTTACTATGTATTCCACCATGTGAATACAACAAAATCCATTTATTCATTTGATTGTTGAAATATTGATGGGTTGATTTCCAAAGACTTTTGTTTTCTTTTTAAAATATTACTGCTTTAAACATTCTGTACATATCTATTACTACAGTTATACGAGTTGAACTGATGTTATAAGAATGATTCTGCATAATTTTAAGAGGTTAATTCAACTTTTTTTTCAAAAGTAGTTGTACTAGAGTATAATGATTTTGGTTGTTCTGTATCATTACCATCATTCGATATTTTCTAAGCTTTTAATATTTGCCCCCCCCCCCCGTTGAATGTTAAGTGTTATTGCACTGTAGTCTTATTTTGTGATTATTGGCAACTTTGGCTTTCCCTTTGTAAAGTTCATGGTCAAGTCTTCTGACCATTTTTTTTATTATAATGTTTACCTTTATCTTATTGATTTCATGATTCCTTTCTAAGTTTTTAATACTCATCCTTTGTCAGATACATCTGTTTTATTTTCTTCTAATTTGTGGGTTTTCTTTTCCTTGTATTTATGATGCCCCCTTTTTTTTCTTTTAAAGATGTTTTATTTATTTGATAGAGAGAAAGACAGCTGGAGAGGGAACACAAGAAGGGGGAGTGAGAGAGGGAGAAGCAGGCTTCCCACCAAACATGGAGCCCCATATGGGGCACAATCCAGGGACTCCAGGATGAGCCAAAGGCAGACACTTAGCGACTGAGCCACCCAGGGGTCCTTTCTTACCTTTAATGTCACTAAGTTTATCAACCTTTTCATTACATGATTTCTGATGTGTATGTTTAAGAATTTTCTTTACATTAAGACATACAGATGGTTAAGAGACACATAAAAAGATGCTCAACATCACTCATCATCAGGGAAATACAAATCAAAACTACAATGAGATATGATCTCATACCAGTCAGAATGAAATTAAGAACACAGGAAACAACAGGTGTTGGCAAGGATGTGGAGAAGGGGGAACTGTCTTACACTGTTGGTGCGAATGCATACTGGTACAGTCACTCTGGAAAACACTATGGAGTTACCTTAAAGAGTTAAAAATAGAACTACCCTACAATCCAACAATTGCACTACTAGATATTTATATAAAAGATACAAAAATACTGATTCAAAGGGATATATGCACACTGATGTTTATAGCAGCATTATCAACAACAGCCAAATTATGGAAAGAGCTCAATGTCCATCAACCGATAAATGAATAAAGCAGTGATGTATACATACGCATACACACACGTACGTGTGCGCATGCGCATGCACATAATTGCAGAGGAATATTATTTAGGCACAAAAAGGAATGAAATCACCATTTGCAATGACACGGATGGAGCTAGAGAGTATTATGCTAAACGAAGTAAGTCAGTCAGAGAAAGACAAACACCATATGATTTCATTCATATGTGGAATTTAAAAAACAAAACAAGTGAACATGGGGGGGAAAAGAAAGGCAAACCAAGAAACAGACTAAACTATGGAGAATAAACTGATGGTTACTGAAGGGTAGGTGGGCAGGAATGGGGTAAATAGGTGATGAGTAATGAGGAGGGCACTGGTTGTGATGAGTGCTGGGTGTTGTATGTAAGTGATGAATCCCTAAATTCTATACTTTAATATTATATGGTATGTTAACTAACTGGAACTTAAATAAAAATGTGGAGAAAAAAAAGAAATTTTAATTGATGGCTTAAAAAAATTCTCCCGTACGGTTTTTACAAAAGTTTGTAGTTTATCTTTTACATCTGGATTCTTAAGACAACTGTAATTGATTTTTATACATGAAAAAAGGTAGGATTCCAACTTCATTTTAATTCCATATGTATAACTATGTATCCTAACTTCATTTATTGCTTTTTCTATTAGTTTGCATAATCAGATTACTATTTCTGTAGATATATTTCTATGTTCTCACTTCACTAATTTGCTTATTCCTTACCATTAATCTTCTGAATTAATTACTGTAGTAATAAAATAATTACTGCTTATACAAAAAAGCAAGTCTCCCCAACTTTGCTCTACTTCCTTATAATTGGTCATTCTTTGCCCTTTGCTCATCCACGTAAATTTTCAATAAGTTTATCAAATTACAAATACAGAAGTATACACACTTACATGAAGCCTGTTCTGATTTTTTTTTAGAATTTCTTGTATCTACTAATATAATACTATGACTTCTAATTAATACCATGATTAATATATCCATTATTTGGTACTTTTTCAATGTCTTCAAAATGTTCTTAACATAAAGGACATGCATAACTTCTCTTAAGTCATTTCCAGATACTTTTATTCTTTATATTTTTGTATCATAATTACTTGCTTTCTCAAATACAGAAAAGTAATTAATCTATAGTAAATGAATTTCTTTATCCAAAAAGCTTTCTAACTTCTCTGACTTTGACTTAACTAGTTAGCTTATTTATCTCATCTTTCAATTTATCAATCACTAAGAAGTGTGCGCTATAATCTCTTAACAATGTTGTAATTTTTTTTAAAGATTTTATTTATTTATTTCACAGAGAGAGAGAGATCACAAAGGCAGAGAGAGAGGAGGAAGCAGGCTCCCTGCTGAGCAGAGAGCCTGATGTGGGCCTCCATCCCAGGACACTGAGATCATGACCTGAGCCAAAGGCAGAGGCTTTAACCCACTGAGCCACCCAAGCGCCTAACAATGTTGTAATTTTTTAATGTCTTAACTAATTTAAACCTTTTCTCATTTGACTAGAAATACAAACTATTCTCATTTTTGTAGAATTCATCTACTGCTTTATTTCCAGTTTTCCCATATAATTTTACATCCCCAAATGATATAGTTTGAGTTTGCCTATTGTTGAAATTCATATAATTGTATTACAGACTATGTATAATGCTATGTCTGGCTTTTTTTTTTCTCAGTTTACCTTTTTGTGTTATTGACATTGGTTTTTTTTAGTTGCTGTGTATTCTACTTTGTTGTATGACTATTCTACGATTTAAATAGCCATTGAAGTGACTATTAAGAGTATTTTCTGGTTACTACAGTATTAGGATGTGAGACTACAACTATGAATTAAAAGCCAGCTTATTTTTGTCTATTTTCAATATTATTTTTACACCTCCAATCAGCACCAATGTTCCGAATAGAGCAATCTTCTTTGTTTTTTGGGGGGTAGTTTGCTACTTCTAGTTTGCTCTTATATACCAGGGTGGTCTTTTGTGCCTGCAGCTTTATAGAGTCTCCTATTTTTATGTCCTATTCCCTGAGGCTTATGAAACTTAATTTACTCAGTTTTGTAAATGCCTTAAGACAAAAGCAGCTTCAGTGTTTCACATATTTCTTTTAGTATGCACTTTCATTTAATCTTAGGTCTGAATATTCTTTTATTTCTTGTCAACAATCTGATGCATTTAAGATGTCATTTTTATAATATCCAAAACTGTAGTTGCTTTTAGTAAGAGGCTCAACTTTGGTACATAGTTCACCATAATACAAGAAAAGAAAATTAACTACTTGCACTTTTTCAGTGTGTTCATTTAGCAATTTTGAAAATGGCTGAATTCTTTCATAGTCTTCCTACTGAGAAGTACAGTCCACATCCCTACTCATTGAATCTGAACCCTGCAACTGTTTGAACATTGGGATATACTGGAAGTGACATTGTGTTTCAGGCTCAGGCCTTAAGAAAACAGCAGCATGTACTTCTCATCTCTTGGGAAATCTGCTTTTTGAAATTAAATCAGGTATGCAACTATTTATTTTGTGTTACTTTTCCCACTGGTTGACCCAGTGAACTAGGTAAATCAAAGTTGTGGTCTAAAAAAAAGCTATGTTTGGTATAAACTGTTAGTATAATAAGCACATACCAAAGTATTCATAACATTTTCAGAGAGAATAAATAAATTACATTAAGAGTGTAATGAGTTCACTAGTGTTTAATATAAACAATGATTATATTTTCATTCCCATTGCTAATTCCATCTAAATTAACATAAAATTTGGCTACAAACTCTTTTAAGTACATTTTTCTATGAAAAAGGAAAATAAATCCTCCTAGAAAGAGAAATTCAGTGATGGGCACAAAATTTTAAATGGATGGTCTATTCAACTTGGAGAAACTAAGAATGTTTTTCTTTTTTTTTTAAGATTATTTTATTTATTTATTTGACAGAGAGCGAGAGATCACAAGTAGGCAAAGAAGCAGACTGAGAGAGAGGAAGAAGCAGGCTCCCTGCTGAGCAGAGAGCCTGATGCATGCCTCGATCCCATGACCCTGAGATCATGACCTGAGCTGAAGGCAGAGGCTTTAACCCACTGAGCCACCCAGGTGACCTAAGAATGTTTTTCTAATAGATACATTGAATTACTTCAATTGATATCAATTTAACATTACACAAACATGGCTTCTTGCCCAAGTAAATGAGCAAAATATTGAATTTATTTCATTTATTCATTAAAAAATACTACTAATCACTTTTACATGCTAACCATTAGTTTAAATGCTGGAGACATAGTAGTGACAGAAATCAAAGATCCTTACCCACATAACACTTATAACCTAATAGGGAGACAGAAGATTTTAAAAATCACTCAAATGTCTGTATAATGACAAGTCATAAAAGGAGATAAGAAGAAAAGATTCAAGTGCTACAAGGAAAACGGGGCAGAAGTGACCCTGTGCCAAATTTTTAAAAAGTAGCAGCTTCTGCTCCCTGTCTATTGGACCCTCAATCTTGGAACCCAGCTATCATGATATAATAAGGAAGTTCAATCAGCATAGGGAAAGAAAAGCCAATGCCCCTGGGCCATAGCTTTGACTGAACTCCTGCCAGCTACAAATTGTCATACATGTGCATGAGCAATCTGGAAAAGTAAATCACATAGTCCCCTATTTTTCCAGAGTAGTGGGGTCAGAGAGACCTTCTCAGAAAGCTTGCTTTTGAAGGGGGAGTAGGTGTTACAGAAATGAACAATGGCCTCTGATATAAAGGTCACTTACAGTTATGATCTATGTGCAAATCACAGTATCTCAGGCAATTTACAGGATTATGTGCAAATCTGATGAATATTACCTAAAAATGTATTGAGTTAGAAAAAAATGGAAAATCAAATATATTTTATATAAAATATCATTATTAACGGGACACAAAATAGTACTAAAAGAAAAAGCAGTATATGGTTAAAAAAATGTAACTGATGATAGGCATAGATAAAAGAACTTTTAAAAATCCACACTAATAATTTGCATATTACATATTCATGAGAATATTTTGCTATTTTTTTAAACAATGAAAGATTTTTCTTAGGATACAGCAACACTGTATGAGATCAAAAAACTTTTTCCTGTTTTTATTTTGGATTAAAAGATGACAAAATGAAAAGTCTTCTCATCAGTTTCTGTGAAATACTCGAATACCCATGTACACACTTAAATATCTGGTTTCAACCCACTGATTATGAATTATACTCACAGTTCTCTGAGCATATCCTTGCATAAACATTCCGATTATGTAAAGGGGAATTGGAAGATGAGTGAAGCATCATCATTTTATTCAGCTCTTTGCCTGTAATTTAGAAACAAATGTATGTGGAAGAGTTTTCCTGTCCATGTGTTGCCCTTCTTCGTGGCACTTGTCAAGATACGATTGGAAGCAGTGATACAGTAATAGTACTTAGAGAAAATCCTGATATTTGATGGATTAAAACCTAGAATTAATCAGACCTTATGATTTTCAGCCAGCTTCTGCAACTGCTTCTTTTTGATACACTATTGAGCTTAACTGTGCATGAATTTTTATCCTTCTCAATATTGCTCTCATTCATGATCTACCAGTTCTCCTCTAGAAAGTCCAAGCCCCCTCTTAAGCTTCACTGAGGTCACCAACATCAGTAAGAAATTATGATTTTTTTGAGTGAAGTACTCAGCTACCCAGTAGTTCATATTGTCCCATTTTTAATGTGTCCCATTGGGTATTAATAGTGTTCAGATTTATTTGACATAATTTAGAGCCTGCTTTATGAAATATTAAAATGTTTATTAATGTTTGGAAAAGTGGCAGAGGCACAAATAATACTGCAAGCAGCACACTGCTGCTCTTCAGCTACATACTAATTAGCCACGCATATAAAAATACATCAATTAAATTTTGTGTTCATTGTTCAGAAGGCAAATAGAAAAGGGGACACAGAAACACATTTAAAGATCTTTGAGACAAGTTAGTGTTTATTTTAAACTGTAGCCATTGGCTCAAACTATTTATAATAATATTTAATGGTCATAATATTTATGAACATATATAATGTACAATAATTTAAAAGGCTCTTACCTTCACACCCATAAATAAAAAATAGTAAATTCCCATATATTACTGAAAACCAAAAGAAAAATTACATACTATAAAATTAGAAACTTTCTGTGTTTCTCAGTCACCATTACCAGATCCAGCACTCATTTCCCACAAGAATGGTAATTAATTCAAATTTTTTCATTCACCCCACTGACTGCCTCTTATAAGCTACATTTGAGAGATAACTAAAAAGATCTAAAGATTAAAACCTTTTGTCCATGGAGTAGTACCATACATTTTATATAGTCCTTCATTCAGCCAATCCACTAATCAAAAAGTAAAATCATTTTACAAAATTATGCATTATAGTGTGTGATATCCATATTTCTACAAACAACATGTTACTAAACACTATCATTTGCCAATAAGTGATCAACATTAAGCAAAATTAAGAAGAAATTAAATCAATACTAAAGATTTATTTTGATTTGTTATTAATTTCAGCAGTGTGAAATTTGCTGAAACATGCTTTATAGGGCTTTTGCAAATAAAGATGCTTTTGATCTATTTGCCACTTGATGCTCTTTGGAATAGAAGATAAACAGAAGTGAGATAAGGCAAAATAAATTCCCCATTACTGGAATTTTTGACATACTCTTATTCACCAATTTTACCAACAAACTCAGTTTAATGAATTAATCACAGATAAGCAATTCTTCCCTTTACGTTAATATGGCTAAGAACCAATTTTATATTTCTACTGTGAGAGTACATCCATCCTCTCCTATTACCAATGAGGGATGCTGGGAATCTGTTTCATCCATCCCTCTGAGCCTGTTTTCCAACCTGATAAAAATAGTAAGTGAAATACAAATAAGGACACCTACCTCAAAGGAAACAATTTACATAACCATTAATCATACTTTAAGAAGTATTAGCTCTTACTGCCATGTTAAACATATAAAACAAAATAATTTTTTAAAATCCTTTTCAGTTTTTTCATTTATCTAAAACTTAAACTGAAACTTTAGGAAGTTATGTAAACTATGAGGGGAGGAATAGGAAATAAGGCATTATAAATGTCAATTGGATAATTACTTCCCATGTTACCTAGAACACCAGGCTATCATTTTGAATAATTTCTGCATTTATGCTTCTCTTCATTATGAAGATATTTTAGATAGCTGTTGTTGCCTTTTAACTGGAGCATACAGATTTAAGTCAATGTTTTTAAGAAGTATTTTGTAAGAAAATTATAATATCCAGAGAAGGATGACAAGCCATCTTTGATCATTTTTACTGTATATACATAATGATGTTGACTGTAGGAGAGTGGAGTTCTGAATGAATGTACACAAGGACACAGGTATTAAAAACAGTTGGATGACTGAATACAAGTTGACTGACAGGAATTTTAACAGGAAGCAATTTTCAACAGAGGGTGTAGACTGACCAATGCCTGTGCATCAGTTTATATTATGATTAATGGAGTACCACAATATGAATTATGGAACAAGATAACTCAAGAGACTGTAAGAAATTCTTGATTACTATTTGGGACGGAGGATTAAATTTTTGTTGGTGTGAAATCCATCATGAATAATAAATATGTTATGAAACTTTGTCCCAGAAGGATTAATGTACACTGGCTTTTTTATCACTTGTTTGCTGTTTTCTTTTAAGCCGTGAGGTTTTCATAGAGGCTAAAAGTTAAATGAGATCAAGAAATAGGAAATCTCTCTTCTTCTCTCTTCTTCTCTCTTCGTCTATCTCTCCCTCTCCTTCTAAAAGATTAAAGAAGCACCATCCCCTACTAGATAATTGAATTAAAAACAAGATGACAGGGGCACCTGGGTGGCTCAGTTGGTTAAGGGACTGCCTTCAGCTCAGGTCATGATCCTGGAGACTGGGGTTCGAGTTCTACATCTAGCTCTCTGCTTGGCAGGAAGCCTGCTTATCCCTCTCTCACTCCCCCTGCTTGTGTTCCCTCTCTGTCTATGTTTCTCTCTGTCAAATAAAAAAAAAATCTTTAAAAAAAAAACCAAGATGACAGAATTTATTAATTAATAAAAGGGGACATTTTCTTCACTTCATTTTTTGGGGGGGATTTTATTTATTTATTTGAGAGGGACAGAGAGAAGCGAGAATGCAAGAGCAGGGGAAGGGAGAAGCAGACTCCCCACTGAGCAGGGAGTCTGACATAGGGGTTAGATCCTAGAAAGCTGGGATCATGACCTGAGCTGAAAGCAAATACTTAACTGACTGAACCATTCAGCCACCCCTCACTTCATATTTATTAAGAGTATTCTTTTCAGGTATATAATTGAATTCTAAGCTAATCATCAGAAATTTGCTAGGGAAACTTATTGATTTCTGTGCAGTATTTAATGCATGTATGATGTTTCTCCTTATTTTCTCATATAAAAATATGGGACTGGGACGCTTGAGTGGCTCAGTTGGTTAAGTGACTGCCTTCGGCTCAGGTCACGATCCCAGAGACTTGGGATCAAGTCCCACGTCGGGCTCCCTGCTCGGCAGGAAGCCTGCTTCTCCCTCTCTCACTCCCCCTGCTTGTATTCCCTCCTGGCTGTGTTTCTCTCTGTCAAATAAATAAAATCTTAAAAAAAAAAAAATATGGGACTTTAGAATAATGAGCCTTCTGAACTTACTCTGTGTTTATTTAAATCTTCTCTCTCCATAGTGTAATAAATTTGTTATATCTTTTACTATCTATTATAGGATAAATTATTAATATATAGAAGTATTTATTAATCTTTGGAAGAATCAAAGACCACTAAGACACTAATGAAATAAGATACTAATGAAAGCCATTTCCAGAAAAATTCATACACTCAAATACACATACAGATACATATGGATACATACACACTCTCCTATAATATCAAGGAATACATTCATATCCTGAAGCCCATCTGCTGACGTAATATGACCACAACTGAAAAAATCCTGATCAAAAGTTATTTTAACCTCAACTGCACAATGCTCATACTTTTGACTGTTCTGAAGAATTTGAATCAAAAGACATGGTTTCCTCTTCAAAAAGGAAATTCTGCTCAATTCACTTAAAAAATGGCATCTAGTGTCTCTTCTGACATAAAATTCTCTGGGTCTAGGCAAAGAATAAGTTCCTTTAAGAAAAAGAAAACTGTACTTCAGAATTATAAAAATAATAGGAAGAACAGAATAGGAAGAACATTTTTTGTTTTGTTTGTTTTTCTATAGCTTATTGACATGAGGAAACTTAAATAGAAAATGTACACGCCATCTGAATCTTGATATACGTGAGTTTATAGCTTTTAGCAGTCTCACGTATGGGGGAAAAGTGAATCAATTCAAAAGGATCATACATATAATATGAACTGTGTTTTTGGTTTTTTTTCAGGGGTGGTTTAATGATACTAAATACTAAATTAATTGAGTAGAAGTATACAACTGCTTAAACATTTAGACAATAAATTCAACATTATTAATAATACCATCATTTGCAATAAGTGCCTGAATGTTTTAAGGAAATGGTCATTATACCGACCTAGGCTTACACAGTGACAAAGGAAAAATGTATACATCAATAAACCTGACAGTCTTTGGTTAACTTAGCTTAATTTTGAACTTTGAGAAAGAAAAGTAAAGAGTAAACATATTTCTATTTAAAAATGTCTTACTGCACATAACTTCAGTAACTAACTTCAAATTCAGTTTTGAAACGCATGTATTAGAACATGAATTTGAGAAATAGAATCTAATTTTCCCTTCCCAGAAATGAAAAGAAATATACAGCAGGAAACAAAACTAGAAAAAATATATTCACCCTCAAAAATATCAAGAAAATCCCATGAGATATAGGCTATAGGAGACCACACTGGAGGAAGGATTGAATCAAAAATCCCACACTGTAAGAGAACATCTTTCTAGAAATAGGTGGAAACACTGTCACAGAATCTGGCATGTGAAACTTAAGAAGAGAGTGAGCTTGTTGGGGGAAGCTATTAATCCTATGACAATTGTATGAAATATTCTTGAATCGAGATATCACTAATAAAGGGAGTAGGAGAAAACTTTTGGAGGTGAAAAATAAGTTTATTGCACAGACTGTGTGATGGTTTCATGAATGTTTACTTAGCTCCAAACCCATCAAATCGTACATATTAAATATGTACAGTTTTTTTTCATGTCAGGCATACTTGAATAAAGTGGTTAAAAAAATAAAGTAAAATTCCTAAGAAAAATGGAGAGAAGATAATTCTCTGCTGGCCTACAAAACTTAGCAAATTCTGTTTAAAGATTAAGATTCTAAAAATCATGATGCAAGCTAATTAGATTAAAAGATGGGACTTCACTAAAATGATGAAAGTCATTTGCTATGGAATATACAGAATACATTATATATAGAGAGAATATATATATCAAATTTAGGATATATTTTAGTAAGCCAACTAATCTCAGAATTTGTAATAATTTTTATGTGAACTATATTAACTTTAAATATCAAAGATAAATCTCTTATATGACAAATTTATGTTTGTTACTAGGAATAAACTTTGTCATAATTCTTAGGATTAAATATTCTCATGCAAATGCTAGATTTTAATTAAAAATTGACACTGAAGCCTCTACTTGGAAAAATACTCTATTAGTAGTTAATTGCTGATATACTTGAAAACATGTATTTGTTTTAAAAAATTTCTGTGCTTTTGACTAATTCAAATTGAGTCTCTCAAACTGTCCCTCCCATATCTGTTATGTTAATTCAAATAGGTAATATTTTCCTGTTATGGCATTCTCCATTTCCAATTAAGAATTTTATCAGATAGGGTGCCTCGGTGGCTCAGTGGGTTAAAATTCTGCCTTCAGCTCAGGTCATGATCTCAGGGTCCTGGGATCCAGGCCCTACATCTGGGCTCTCTGCTCAGCGGGGAGCCTGCTTCCTCTTCTCTCTGCCTGCCTCTCTGCCTACTTGTGATCTCTCTCGGTCAAATAAATAAATAAAATCTTTAAGAAATATTTTATCAGACAAATTCAAAATAAAGCAAAAGCTATAAAATTAAATTTAAAAATATATAATATGGCAGCATTTCTTTCTTGTTTACACATGACATAGACACTTTTCGTCATTAGCAATAAAGGTACCATCATTTCAAACCCTGGCAAACAATTCACATCGACAAGAAGTACATTAGCTCCCTGTATCAATTGCCACCAACTTAAATTCTGGACCGCATAACCTCTGTTTCCCCAAGTTTAACTTTCTAAAGTATAATACAAATAACATAACTCTACATTTTCCACTCTGTGTCTCTGGACCTGTAGATTGAGACTGAGATCCACATTAACCTGAGGGAAAGCTTTAATTCAGACTTTCCTTTCTGCTAAACTTGAGAATATATAAATCTTCAGATCTTTCTCTTTAATGACATGGAAATGGAAACAAATCTCCATATCCAGAAAATATTTGTGTTCCAAAAGCCCATATTGTGAGAAGTCTGTCCCTCTGAAATAGACAAATGGTGAAAAAAAATTAGAAGGTGGGATAAGTTTAGAAAATTTCTATTTAGTGTTTTTAACAAGATTCAAGATAGTATTACATCTGGAAAATTAGGCCAGCAGTTACATAGAGAGAATAAGTGGAAATCAGTAAAGATAGTATGAAGATGAAAAACTGGTAGTTAAATTTAAAATTATATCAGAGACAATAAGCAGAATATTGAAGATTTAGGGAATTAAAATTGGTCCAGGAAAGCACAAATACAGTCTCAAACTCAAAAGAAAATAATAAAGAAATTAAAATAATAAGAAATTAAAAAATGGAGAGCAGATCCATTCTACTTATAATAGAAAACACAAAAACAGAAAGCAGATTGAAAGTCAGTGAGCCAAAATGTTCAATACATGAGGATGTACCAAAAATAAGAACTGAAGAAAACAGGCATGGCAGACCCTAAGACTCATTTCACAAGAGGACCATTTAAGTTAAATCTGCGTATTATATTAAGGTGGTAACAACAGGTAGGGAAGGATTCAGACTTTTTAAGACAACTTAGCAGGTACCAGGGAAGAACCAGATCAAGATCAAAGTTGACATTGACTAAGAGATAACCTTGAGAACTGAGGTTCAGAAGATGGACTCTATAAAGCATTAACACAATTGGAAAATTTGAATGTTTTCAAAATGTTTATAGATAAAGATATGATAAGCTAACTAGATTAGTTATTGACAGCCTAAGATAGTCTGATTAGATTAAGAAGAAGCAACCATTAAAGATGTAAAAGGAAAAAAAAAAGATTTCTGAGCTAAACAAAGTTCTGAAAAGTCACTTAATATGGTGGGGGAGATGGGGGGAATGTAGAAATAGAGCAAAACATACATATATTCTAGAAACATTTTAAAAATCTAAGTGAAATTGAAAATTTGTGGGAGAACAGATATAAATCATAGACTAAAAAAGAAACAAGCCATAAACAGAATTTTTCCTCCTTCTTTCCTTCCTCCTCTGCCTCCCTTTCTTCCTCCTCCTCCTCTCCTCTTCCTTCTATCCTATTCCTCTCTCTCTCTCTCTCTCTCTCTCTCTCTCTCTCTCTCTCTCTCTCTCTCTCTTTCTCTTCCTCTGTATCTGTTGCACTAGCCTTGATTTAATGCCTTCCAACTGATTAAGCCTGGGTCATCCAAACTATCACCTCCCTTACTTCAAGTAAGTTTCACTCACTTAAAGTCAACTGATTTGGGACTTTATTTATATCTGCAAAACCCCATTACAAGACACCTTGGTTAATGTTTGATTGAATAACAGGAGACTGCAGCCTAACCAAGATGACACAGCAGAAAAAGCTATCTGGACAACTACAACAGAAAACAAGACTTTTCATCTCTTTCTTTTTCTCTCTCAACCACCCTTTTTTAGCTACAGAACTTAGAATCTATGACTAGTAAGCTGAGAGAGAAGAAAGAGAGGACTTAAAGATTATATTCTAGAGAAGCTGAGCATATGTCAAACATTTCACCTTTCAGCCTCAAGCAATACAAAATTGTTGGAAGGGAAAAACCTTAAGTTCAAAATTTTTACTGTTACATTAAACAGATCATATTTAATTACTAAAATCAATTATTCTTGTGACTGACAGTCATCAGAAAACATAAATGAGAATAAGTTGAAAATTTAAGAAGACTACTAGAGATTTCATCTATGATTAAAAAAAAAAAAAAAAAAAAAAACCTAGGCAAGAAAGCAGATTTACAAAGACAGTGAAGAAGGAATAGAGTTGTTTCTTCTTGAACCCTGTGAAATCTCTTTTGTTACATATAATAATTTTTTGAGAATTTTAATATCTAAAATATCTTTATTTTATACTCATTTATTTAATAGTTTGCTCTAATATTTTTTAAATTTCAGTACAGTTAACATACAGTGTTATATTAGTTACAGGTATAAAATAGACTAATTCCACAATTCAATACATTATTTAGTGCTCATCAGGATAATTTGTGCTCTTAATCCCTTTCATCTCTTTTACCCATCCCCCCATCCACCTCCCTTCTGGTAACCATCGTAACCATCAATTTGTTTTTTGGTTTGTCTCTTTTTCTCTTTGTTCATTTGTTTGATTTCTTAAATTTCACATACAAATGAAATTATACAATATTTGTCTTTGATTAACTTATTCCATTTAGGATTATACTGCCTATATCCATCCTTGTTGCAAATGGTGATATTTCATTTCTTTTTATGGCTGAGTAATATTCAGTAATATTCCATTATAGATATATAGATAGATGATAGATAGAAAGTAATATTCCATTATAGATACATGATAGATAGATGATAGATAGAAAGATAGATATACATAGATAGATCCTCTTCTTTATCCATTCATCTATTGATAGACACTTGGGCTGCTTCCATACCTTGGCTATTATAAATAATGCTGCAATAAACATAGGTGCATATATATTTTTGCATTAGTGTTATATTATTTGGGCAAAGACTCAGTAGTGGAATTACTATGGTAATTCTATTGAATTTGATTCTATGGAATCATATGGTAATTCTATTTTTAATTTTTTGATGAACCTCCATACTGTTTTCCAAAGTGCCTGCACCAGTTTGCATTCCCACCAACAGTAAAAGAGGCCAACATTTGTTTTTCTTGTATTTTTTATTTTAGCCATTCTAACACATATAAGGTATTATCTCATTGTGGTTTTGATCTACATTTCCTTGCTGATGAGTGACGCTGAGAACCTTTGATGTGTTTGTCAGCTATCGGTATGTCTTCTTTGGAGAAATGTCTGTTCATGTCTTCTGTCCATTTTAAATTGTATTTTTTTTTTTTTTTGGTTTTGAGTTACGTTCTTTATATATTTTGGATACTAATCCTCTGTCAGATACATCATTTGCAAATACCGTATCCCATTCAGTAGGTTGTCTTCCAGTTTCATTCTTTTGCATGTTGTTGTCCACTTTTTTGAACACGATTTGTTGAAGAGACTGCCTTTTTCCCATTACATAGCCTTTGCTGAAGAGTCACTGACCATATAGTTGTGGGTTTATTTTTGGGCTATCTGGTTCCAATGACCTATGTGTCTATTATTATGCCAGTATCATACTGTCTTGATTATTATACCTTTGTAGTACAATCTTGATATCTGGGATTATTGTTCCTGTTTATCAAGATTGCTTTGGAAATCTGGGTCTTTTGTAGTTCCATACAAATTTTAGAATTGCCTATTTTAATTCTATGAAAAATGTTGACAGTATTTTGGTAAAGATTGCATAAAGTATGTAGATTGCTTTGGGTAGTATAGACATTTTGACAATGTTTGTTTTTCTAATCCATGATCATGGAATGTTTTTCCATTTGTTTGTATAATCTTCAGTTTCTTTCATTATTGTTTTATAGTTTTCAGAGTACAGGTCTTTCACCTCCTTGGTTAAGTTTATTTCTAGGTTTTTTATTGTTGTTGGTAAAATTGTAAATGGGATTGTTTCCTTAAGTTCTTTTTCTGGTACTTCATTATAAGTGTCTAGAAATGCAATGGATATCATATATTAATTTTGTATTTTGCAACCACATTGAATTCTTTTATAAATTCTAGTAGTTTTTTTATGTAGTTTTAGGGTTTTCTATATTGTATCATGTCATCTGCAAATAGTGAAAGTTTTACTTCTTCCTTACCAACTTACATGCCTTTTATTCTTTTTCTTGTCTGATTGCTGTGGCTAGGACTTTCAGTATTAAATAAGATTGGTTAGAGTGGACATCCTTGTCTTTTTCCTGAGAATAGGAGAAAAGCTCTCAGTTATTCACCATTTAATATGACATTAGCTGTGGGTTTTGGGCATATGCCCTTCATTATATTGAGGTATGTTTCTTCTAAACCTACTTTGTAGAAGGTTTTTGTCATGAATAGATACTGTACTCTGTCAAATATTTTTCCTGCATCTACTGAAATAATCATATAGATTTATCATTTTTTTTGTTGATGTGATGTATCACAAGGTTGATTTGGGAACACTGAGACATCTTGTGCCCTAAGAATAATTCCTACTTGATAGTGAATAATTTTGTTTAATGTATTGTTGGATTTGGTTTGCTAATATTTTGATGAGGATTTTGCATCTCTGTTCATAAGAGATACTGGCCTGTAGTTCTCTTTTCTTGTGGTGTCATTATCTGGTTTTACTATCAGGGTAAAGCATTGAACGAATTTGGAAGTTTTCCTTCCTCTTCTATTTTTTGGAATGATTTGAGAAGAATGGATTTTAACTGTTTGGTAGAATTCACCTGCAAAGCTGTCTGGTCCTGGACTTTTGTTTGTTGGAAGCTTTTTTTTTATTACTGATTCAGTTTCATTGCTGGTAATCTGTTCAAATTTTCTGTTTCTTCCTCTTTCAGTTTTTAGGGGTTATATGATTCTAGGAATGTATCCATTTCTTCTAGATTGTCCAGTTTGTTGGCATGTAATTTTTCATAACGTTCTCTTTTGTTTGTGTTTCCATGTTGTCAGTTGTTATTTCTCCTCTTTCATTTCTCATTTTGTTTTGAGTCCTTTCCCATTTGTTCTTTCCCCTTCCTTCCTTCCTTTTCTTTTACTTTCTTTCTTTCTTTCTTTCTTTCTTTCTTTCTTTCTTTCTTTCTTTCTTTCTTTCTTCCTTCCTTCCTTCCTTCCTTTCTTTCTCTTTCTTTCTTCTTTTTTTCCTTTCTTTTTCTTTCTTCTTTCTTTATTTCTTTTCTTTCTTTCTCTCTCTCCCTCCCTCCTCCCTTCCTTCTTTGTTCTCCCTCCCTTTCTTCCCTCCCTCCCTTCTTCCTATTTCTTCAATTTTTTTTTTTTAATTTGTTGAGACTTCTTTTGTGGCCTACCATGTGATTTATCCTGGAAAATGTTCCACGTGCACTTGAAAAAAAGGCATATTCTGTTCTTAAGGATGGAATGTTCTGAATATATCTGTTAGATATATCTGGTCCAATGTGTCACTCAAAAGCACTGTTTCCTTGTATATTTTTTGTCTGAATGATCTGTCCATTAATGCAGGTGGGGTGTTAAAATCCCTTACTATTACTGTATCACTATGGATTACTTCCTTTATGTTTGTAATTAGCTGCTTTATGTATTTGAATGCTCCTATGTTGGGTTCACAAATACCTGTAATTGTTATATCTCCTTGTTGGATCATTCCTTTATGATTATGTAGGGTCCTTCTTTGTCTCTTATTACAGTCTTTGTTTTAAAGTCTATTTTGTGAGATGCCTGGTGACTCAGTCAGTTAAGTATCTGCCTTCAGCTCTAGTCATGATTCCAGGGTCCTGGGATCAAGCCCATATCAGGCTCTGTTGAGTGGGGAGCCTGCTTCTCCCTCTGCCTGCTGCTTGTGCATGCTCTCTCTCTCTCTCTCCTCTGACAAATAAATAAACTCTTTAAAAAATAAAGTCTATTTTGTCTGATATAAGGATTTCTACCCCAGCTTTCTTTTCATTTCCATCATTATGCTTAATGTTTCTCCATCCTTTCACATTCAATCTGCATGTGACTTTAGGTCTGAAATGAGTTTTTTATTGGCTGCATATAGACAGGTCTTGTTTTTATCCATCCCATCACCCTATGTTGTTTGATTGGAATGTGTAGTCCATTTATATTCAAAGTAATTATTGATAAATATGTATTTATCATTTTGTTAATTTTTATGGTTGTTGTAGTTCTCTGTTCCTTTTTTCTTTTGCTCTCTTCTCTCATGCTTTGCTGACTTCCTTTAGTAAGATATTTGGGTTACTTTATATTTTTGCATTTCTATTACTGGATTTTGATTTGTGGTTACCATTAAGTTTGTATATAATATCTTATGCATATAGGAGTCTATATTAAGTTGACGGTCACTTAAATTTGCACTCATTCTATAAGCACTCCCTTTTTACTCTTCTCCCCTTCACATTTTTGGTACATGGTATAATACTTTACATTCTTTTATTTTATGAATAAAATTTTGATTTTTATAGATATAATTAATTTTACTGCTTTTGTCCTTCCTACTTTTTCTTCTGCTTATGATCATTTCTTTCCACTCAGAGTCCCCTTTAACATTTCTCATAAGGCTGGTTTAGTGGTCATGAATTCCTTTAACTTTTGTTTGTCCGAGATCTACAGACAATCTTGTACATTTTTTTTCTGAATGATCTATCTATTCTGCCAGTCTTCAGGTCATTTTCTGGGTTATTTACATTAATGTGGTATTATCTAATTGTACCTGTAGGACAAGGTGAACCCAAGATCCTCCTACTCTGCCATCCTCCCCAGAAGTAAATATAATATTTTTTTGGTAACGACTAACATTTTAAATACCATCCCTCCTCTAAACTTCAAAGTCATATATTCAACTTCTTATTCAATATTTCTAAATAGAACCCCAGTACTTAGCATATCAAAACTGAAGACCTGATCACACTCCTAAATCTACTGTATTCCAAGACCTGTCCTCAGAAAATGGCATCAACCTCAACCTGCTTCTCAGTACGAAACACCTTTTAATCATACCTGTTGCACATCATTCTTTCATAATCCAAACACAGTATTTTGAATTAAAAAAAACCCTAAATCCAACTGTTGTCAATATTTATCTATTTCCTTAGTATTAGACCCCATCAACTTTGGTCTGAAATATTAAAATTTCCTTACTATAGCTCTTCTGTTATCCCTGCCCTCTATAAATCTTCTTTTTAACTTGGTAGCCAAAATAAATACATATAAAAGAAACTTCTGAAATAAAATATTTGGAACTAAATACCTAAAACATACACTGTTTACCTGCAAAAATTTACTTAGAATGGTCTTTATCAGGACATATTCTAGTAAAATTATTGAACTTTAAAGGTAATTTAAAGGCAAATTGAGAAAGTACTGCAAGTTTCCAGACAATAAGGCCTATTCGCATGTATGGGAAAGACAATCAAAGGACGCCAGATTTTGAAAACCAAACCGTACAAACTGAGGGTTGTTGAAGGGGTTGAGGGATAGGGTGGCTGGGTGATGGATACTGGGGAGGGTATGTACTATGGTGAGTGCTGTGAACTTTGTAAGACTGACGATTCACAGACCTGTGCCCCTGAAACAAATAATACATTACATGTTAATAAATTTTAAAAACTGTACAATAGAAAAATGAAGCAACATATTTAAGATATTCAAGGAACAGAAAATGTGTATCAAGTATTTTGCATTCCACCAAGAGTGCCCAAGTGTTCCTTTTTCTCCACACCCTCACCAACATGTTTTTTGTGTTTTGTGTTTTGATTTATGTGTTTTTTGTGTTTTGATTTTAGACATTCTGGCATATGTGAGATGATATCTTATTGTTTTGATTTGCACCTCCCTAATGGTAAGTGATGATGAACATCTTTTCATGTGTTTGTTGGCCTATATTTTGGATATTAACTCTTTATCAGATATATCTTTTGCAAATATTGTCTCCCATTCCACAAGTTGCCTTTTAGTTTTGTTGATTGTTAGAAAGAGAATCTTGAAAACAATATGGCACAGTGGGTAACAGTTTGGGCTTTGGAATCAAACAAGCCCAAGTTAAATCTTGGTTTTGTAAGTTACTAAACGTGTAACTCTGAACAAGTTATTTGACCTCATTTCCTCAAAAGGGAAACACAATACTTTCTTGATGATATTATAAGAAATAGATGTAATTTTGCTGTCACTGCCACTGAATTGTAATGATGATGATGATGATGGTAATGATGGTGATACTGCAGCTGCTAGTGGTAATCAATATGCAATGCTGATGATGATTGATGATGAATAAGCATGAGCCTGGAAGGGCCCTGACTTGGAATGAGGAAGATGAAGAAGCAAATTTTAAAAGTTAGGAAATAGAGGAAAAACTGCATAGCAGCAGAAAAAAATACTACATGTAAAGAATAGCCAGGTCACTCTGATGGCTGGCATAAAAAGACTAAAACAGGATTTAAAAAGAGAGAAGGGCAAGAGGAGAGGGAAAAATAGTTGGGAAACAGTGAGTTTAGTTTTTCTTTTCTTTGAATAAACTGAGATCAGCTGAGTGTGTGAGCTCACTGAGTCATCTGGAAAAACCATTTCAGTTATTCATAGATTCTTCCAGAAACCTTAAAAGTTCAACTGTGGAGCATTCTTGAAGGTTGTTTTCCTATAATACCTGCCAGTAACCTTCTAGCAGCACCACTGTAGGCCATATTTGCATTTGTCTAATCAGAATTTCAGCACCACTGAGATACAGCATAGAAGCAACAGTCTGAAAAACACCTGGGGCATATGGGGCAAAGGGAGACTTGTTTACTAACGTCACCTTCTGTCACCAGTGGTGTTTAGTCAGAGACTACAAAATCACTATATAGGACACAACAGAAAAATTCTTGCTTTCAGTGGGAGTTTGGAGTAACTTCTAAAGTTCCTTAGAATCTACCACACCTTTTTGGAGAACAAATGGATGCCACTGTGGCTGTAGGAGCCACTGGCCAGCATCCCAGTGAAAAAAGGTTGCATGCCCCCACTATAATGAGAAGTGCAGTCATCTCTGTGGTCTTCTGCCTGAAAGCCCAGCACCTTGCATTACATCAGGCATGCCCTGAATGAGGCTCACAGAAAATTTCACAGCCAAGAGCAGGGTCAGAAGAACTGCTAAGTGTGAAGTGGGGGCGGGCCAGGCCAGGCCTGGGGGAAAGAGCCTTGCATCAGTCAATGGACAAATGCTGCTTCCATGCTTTGGACCAAATCACCATAGAAACTTGAGAGACTGGCATCAGGAGAAACTGAGTGAGTGATTCCAGAGCCCTCTGCACCATTCTCTGTAAAGCTAAAATTTCTTCAAAGTAAAAAGTTTATCGAAAGCATAAAAAAAATACAGTTCCTCTGAGATACCACAGAAGAGAAGCTCTTCAAGAAAGAAACACAAACCAAATTTCAGGGGCCAGACAACACTGGGACCATCTTTTTTTCCTCTTTTAGGTAGTCCAAAAATCAGTTTCTTTTATGTTTGGTAGAGCTTAAATTCTTTATCACAACATAGTATTATAGTCACTGTCATCACATACTTTATTTACTTATCATGGAGTTCACATCATTTTAAAGTAAAATTTTAATTGTGTCTTGAGAGCAACATTTTTCACCTTTGGAAAATTATTTCCAAACTTGTATTGAATATAAAAGCAAGATGGATTTGGTTTATAGAAATTCCATTCATTTATGGTAACTTATCAGAAATAACTAAGTATATATACCAACAATATAGTAAGCAACAAGTAAAAGAGAAATTAGAAAATGAACAATAAATGGAATTACAGAAAGTATTTGAGAAAACAAAGTGCTGATATAATAATTCAAGAATTTCAACAGAAGTAAGAAAATCTTAAATTGATTTTGCAAAAAAGCTGGAACAGATGCTACCTGCACTCACTCACAACTAAGCCTCTCTGCAGGGTGCTCCTTAAGAATCAGCATATTTCCTAGGGTTAAAATGATGCAGGTTCTCACTGCCTCCATATCTTCCTTTTGTCATTAAAATCCCAGTTCCTAAAACTCCTTTGAGGATGATCTCCTACAGGAGGTAACATGCAAAGTTGTTAATTTAGTTTAACTTGAAAACAGTTACTTCTTGAGAAAAGAGCTTCCTATGATTGAGGAAAAGTAAAAAAGTTAGTAAAACTTGGTTGCTGACCTCTAAGAGTTTAACAATGAGCAGAGGAAGACACAGGTTAGAGACAAGGATAGAAAGGAGGAGGTGAGAAGAGCTATGGAAGCTGTTAAAGGGGCATTTGGAGCTCAGGAAAACTGCCCAACACCCGAGGCCCTGATTTTTAAAATATGTTTATAAGACTTTTTCTATCATAAAGAGAAATAATCATTATCATAGATTTATTTTGAAAACAGTAAAATATTTAGAAAGTAAATTAGAGAGTATTAAATCTTGGATCATTGTGATGGTTAATTTTGTGTCAACTTGGCTAGACCATAGTACCCAGATATTTAATTAACATTATATTTTAAATATAACCAAAATTTATTATACATATTATGAAGTATGCATCACAATTATACTCCAGATTAAAAAAAAAAGAAAAGCCCACTAGTTGTAGATAACTAGTTCAAGGACAAGCTAAGATTGTACTACTTTGAGGACAAGCTAACATTCAATTTAATTTAGATATGAGGGAGCAGTTCCACCATCCTCATCACACAGCATCCATGTCTTAGTCAGTAGTCTCCAGATACCGAGAAGAGAAAAGGCAACATAATAAAACACAATCATTAAAAGGACAAAATCCAGAAATGGCACATACCAGCGTCTTACTGCCATTTTCTTCCCCCCCCCTTTCACCAGTACTTAGTCACATAATCATGCCTAGATGCAAGGGAGTCTGAAAAATGTAGTCTTTAGTTAGTGGGTCATATATTTGCCCAGATAAAACTCTATTAATATGGAAATGGAAAAAAAAAGAATATTAGAGTAATATTAGCCATCTATCACAATTGTTCTTTTTCTTATAAATTAAAATGTCAATTTAAGTCCTTATACATGCTAGGTTATTTCTCCTGGGCTTTATTCTCTTCCACTGGTCATTGTTTTGATGCTATATGAACACAATTTTCTCTCTTTAAAATGGTTTTATAGTAAGTGTTAACCTTTAATGAGGCTTCTCTGTCCCTTAATTTAACTTTTCTTAATTCTTCGGGCAAATTTTTAATGACTTATTTATTTGTTTGTTTATTTATTTGAGAGGGAGAGTGAGAGAGAATATAAGATGGGAGAAGGTCATAAGGAAAGCAGACTGCCCATAAAGCTGGGAGCCCAATGTGGGATTTGATCCTGGGACTCTGGGGTCATGATCCTAGCTGAAGACAGTTGCTTAACCAACTGAGCCACCCAGGTGCCCCTCTTCATACAAATTTTAAACTTTCACTATTCACAGACAGCATGATACTCTATATAGAAAAGCCAAGACTCCATTAAAAAATTGCTAGAACTAATAATGAAGAAGCAATAATGAAGAAGCAGAAAGAGAAATCAAGAAATTGATTCTATTTACAACTGTACCAAAAACCATAAGATACCTAGGAATACACCTAAACAAAGAGGTAAAAGATGAAAGAAATTGAAGATGACACAAAATAAATGGAAAACATTCCACGGTCATGGAATAAAACAAGCATTATTAAAATGTCTATACTATCCAAAACAATGGACACATTTAATGCAATCCCTATGAAAATATCACCAGCACTTTTCACTGAGCTAGAAAAAACAATCCTAAAATTTGAATGGAAGCACAAAAAAAACCTGAATAGCCAAAGAAATCCTGAAAAAGAAAAACAAAGCAGGAGGCATCATAATTCTGGATTTTAAGCTATATTACAAAGCTGTAGTCATCAAGACAGTGTGGTGCTGGCACAAAAAATGGACACATTGATCAAAGGAACAGTACAGAGAACCCAGAAATGGACCAAAAACTATATGGTCAACTAATCTTCAACAAAGCATGAAAGAATATCCAATGAAAAAAAGACAGTCTCTTTGGGAAAACTGGACAGCAGCATGTAGAAGCATGAAACTGGACCACTTTCTTACACCATACACAAAAATAAATCCAAAATGGATGAAAAATCTAAATGTGAGACAAGAAACCACCAAAATTCTAGAGGAGAACTCAGGCAGCAATCTCTTTTGACAGCTACTATAGCAACTTCTTACTAGACATATCACCTGAGATAAAAAGCAAAAATGAACTATTAAAACTTCATCAAGATAAAAAACTTCTGTACAAAACTAAAAGGCAGCCTATGGAATGGTAGAAGATATTTGCAAATGGCATATCTGATAAAGATTTTATATGCAAAGTGTATAAAGAACTTATCAAACTCAACACCCCAAAACAATCCAATTAAGAAATGGGCAGAAGACATGAATAGAATTTTTTCCCAAAGAAGACAATCCAGATGGCTAAAAACACTTGAAAAGATGCTCAACATCACTCCTTATATGGGAAATACAAATCAAAACGACAATGAAATATCACTTATACATGTCAGAATGGTTAAAATTAAGAATACAGGAAACAACAGATATTAGTGAGGATGTGGATAAAAGGGAACCCTCTCACATAGTTGGGGGAAATGCAAGCTGGTGCAGCCACTCTGGAAAACAGTATGGAGATTCCTCAAAAAGTACCCTATGATCCAATAATTGTACTACTAGGTATCTACCTAAAGGTTACAAAAATACAGATTTGAAGGCATATATGTACCCCAATATTATAGCAACATTATCAACTCTAGACAAATTATGGAAAAACTCAAATTTCCACCACCTGTTTAATGGTTTTATATATATATAATTTATGATGGACTATTACTCAGCCATTAAAAAGAATATAATATCGCAATTTTCAGTGAGTGGATGGAGCTAGAGTATATTATGCTAAGTGGAATAAGTCAATCATTGAAAGACAAATACCATATGATTCGCTAATATGTGGGATTTAAGGAAGAAAAAACAGATGAACAAATGGTAATGGGGGAAGGGAGGAGGAAAACAAACCATAAGAGACTTTATAGAGAACGCATTGAGGGTTGATGGAGGGAGATGGGTGGGGGATGGGCTAGATGGGTGATGGGTATTAAAGAGGGCACTTGTGATGAGACGTGGGTGTTTTATGAAGGTGATGAACAACTGAATTCACCTCCAGAAAATATTGCCCTGTAGGTTAACTAAAATTTAAATTAAAAAAAGAAGCTAGCTCCATTACTTGTGTGATTATAAGTTCTGTATCTATTGCTATTCATAAAACTCTTATTTCCAAATTATTATCCTTGATTTGTCTTCCAGTTGTCTCATATTTTCATCAATTTTTTCAGCTATATGTGGTGAGATACTTCTATTGATACTTTTACTGGGTTTTCCTACCTCAAATTGGTTCAACAGTGAACACATTATCTTTCAGAAAAAAAATTTTTTTTAAGATTTTATTTATTTGACAGAGAGAGCACAAGTAGGCAGAACAGAAGGCAGAGGGAGAGGGAGAAGCAAGCATCCTGCTGAGCAGGGAGCTTGATGTGGGCTCAATCCTAGGAGCCTGGGATCATGAGCCAAAGGCTGAAACTTAACTGAATGAGCCACCCAGGCACCCCTGTTTTTAATTTTTAAATTAACAAATCACACTATGTAGTTCATAAGTTGTTTTGATTTCTACATAAGTAATCAGGACTCTTCATAAATATCCTAGTATGGTTTTTCTTCTAAGCCCATGGTGGAGTTATACTTCCCTATCCTTGCACTGCACCATGTGACTTTTTTTGGATAATAATATATAAGCAGCAGTAAGGTGTGACATAAATGGGTAGAAAGAGCACACGTGCAATTTCCATGTTCCCTTCCCCCTTAATAATCACTGAAGATATTGCCCTTCCTGATTGTGTACTTAAATGGAAATGGAAGATAAACCTAGAGAAGTTCACTGACACTGTTATTTTCTCAGGTCACTTTTTACCTTACCACTGGACAATCCCCAGCAATAGAGAGCTAAACACATAATAAGTATTTTAGAGTTTTGTGTTTTGCTTTGCTTTGTTTTCTTTTTATAAAAAAGAACAAATTGAAGAGAAAAGGGAGAAATAAAGTAGATTTCACAGTCTACTGAGTGAATGAGAGAATGCAAGATATATAACTGGATCTGTTAGCACCAGAACAGTGAATTTATTAAAGGTGAATGGAGAGTCTTATCTCCTAATAGTGGGCATACTTTGTTCTGGCTCTTACTGTTGAAAAACTAAATGTATTGAAAAGGTATTCTAAGATTGTACCAGGTAAGTTTAAACAAAGGTGAGTATGTTCTTTTTGTTACAACCACAATTCTGGCATGTGTCATTCCATCTTCTTTCTTACTTGTTAAGAAGTTACAGAAGTTTATTGCTGCTCTGAAGTATCCCTTAGTAAGGAAACAACCAAAGATGGCGCTGCTCTATTGCCCCTAACTAGTACCTTTTGAAAAACTGGGATAGTTCCTTTACAACAAGCAGAGAGAACAGAATCCAGTTAATTTTTATTGCTACAGAGTGTTACTTTTCTTTCTTTTTTTTAAGATTTTTATTTATTTATTTGACAGAGAGAAAGATCACAAATAGGCAGAGAGGCAGGCAGAGAAAGGAGGGGGAAGCAGGCTCCCCGCTTAGCAGAGAGCCCCATGTGGGACTCGATCCCAGGATCCTGAGATCATGACCTGAGTGGAAGGCAGAGTGTTAACCCTCTGAGCCACCCAGGGGTCCCCAGAGTGTTACTTTTGAAGTATGATCCTATATAAGCAGAGAGCTAATTATGCTTTGTAAAGTAAACCTTATTATCCCCTCCTCAAGCTTTAGGAATTCTTGGGGAGATGATTAAACCTACTCCTTTACCACTAAGAACAGCCAAAACTGTTAAACAGTTGGCCTCCCAAAGTCCCAGTTCTTTGTAATAAATTCTTTCAGTTCCCAGCTACTTTTCAGAGACTTCCTAGGAAAATTGAATCAAGACTGATTATAATATGTCTATGTATGGTTCCAGAAAGATCATATTGATTTCCTTTTTTCTTCATCTCCAGGGATAATGTTTTTTTCTTTTAAATCTCTGAGATATGGGGATTTTTTTAAAGTCCCCCCTCCTCTGGATAATTAGAGCTGATCAAACTGTAGGTCAGTCCAATGATTTCCCCAAATGATTCCAAGATGTAATCTCTACTTTTTTAGATTTTATTCTTTATTCTTTAAAAGACTGTGTCAGTGATTTCAAGGTAATGTTTCCATCTTGGACTTTGTAGTAGCTGACATTTCTGTCACCAACAGGTGGCAAACACTCAGTTAATCTCTGATAGAGGTTGAGATATTACAAAAAAATTGTGTCTATTGCAGTTTTGGCATAGATATTCTTCACAATAATAATTTTTAATGGAATTTTTTTCTTTCTCTCTCCAATACCAATTTTTCCTTCCTTCCAGCAAAAATACTATGATTTTCTATTAAAGAATTATTCACTTCTAGCTCTCAGCCAATGTGGTTTAACTAGAGTTGACTCTACCCTGGAGGGTCAGTTGGCATAAGTAGGTCAATTCATCTCATCCTCTGGCTAAAAAAAAAGATAGACATAAACAAATTAAGTAAAACACTTTCTGGGGCTCTGGTGAGAGAGCAGTTTTCTTTTTTCTCCTCGATTTTTTGTTCTGAAGTATGAAACTCAGAGATTCTACTATAGTTATCTTTAACATCAGGAGAGGATAGAGGTAACACAAAGAACAGCTGAGAGACAAGTCTTTTGACATCACTTAGGGGAGAAACATGGGAAAGAAACCTACTCCTTTGGTGTCTTCATGAAGCAGTGTACTACACTAGCCCAGGTAATTTTGTAAGAAAGAAAAAAAAAATTCTACATTGTTCAAGACACTCATATTAAGATACACAGCCAAATCTATATCCAGACTCATACGTATCTAAAAATATAAACATGACATAAGCATTTAAAAGGAATGCTTTTCCTTTTGCTTATTTATTACTTACTTATTTTTAAAGATTTTATTTATGTATTTATGTATCTATGTATCTATGTATCTATTTATTTATTCATTTATTTGTTTGTTTGTTTATTGAGAGAGTTAGCAGGATGAGGGGCAGAGGGATGGGTAAAGAGAATTTCTTTTATTTATTTATTTGTTTGTTTGTTTGTTTGTTTATTTATTTATTTTTATTGTTACTAAAACTTTTTTTTTCCAGTGTTCTAAGATTCATTCCCCATTCCCCACACCCAGTGCTCCACGCTTTAGGTGTCCCCAGTACCAACCACCAGGCTCTCGCATCCCTCCACCCCCCTCCCTCCAAGTCCCTCAGTTTGTTTCTGTGTCCAAAGTCTCTGTTGTTTCGTTTCCCTCGCTAGATTACCCTAGTTCCCATTTACTTACCTTCTCCCACTGTCCTCCAGGTTACCCATCATGCAACGCAAGTAAGTGAAACCATGTGATACTTGACTTTCTCTCCTTGGCTTATTTCACTCAGCATAATCTCTTCCAGTCCAGTCCATGTTGCTACAAAAGTTGGATATTCATCCTTTCTGATGGAGGCATAGTATTCCATTGTATATATGTACCACATCTTCTTTATCCATTCATCTGTTG